>SJYQ01008882.1:64646-139111 GCA_006410935.1 Redunca redunca | reverse complement strand
CTTAGAACTTGCTAATCCCTAGGGCTGGGAGCTCACCACCTGTCTCCAGGATACACTTCGGGCCTAGTATCATAAAGGCAAATCCAGGGCCTCAGTCGCAGATGGTGGCAGAAGTATTCTTGGCCAATCCCCGTCACCTTGGCCCAAAACATAAGATGAAGAAATTCAGATACAGAGACCCTCACGTGGTATGTTACTGCTTCAGCCTCCAGAGCCAAGAAGGTTTTATGAACCACCAAGAGTAACTCCTTAGGATTCTACCATCAGATATAAGAGATGCAGGTGGGAACGGCAGGGCAAATCTGCCCTGTCCCCTCCCTCCATCAAAGGCATTGAAGGCTGGTCCTTTCACACCAACCTGGGTACCAATCCTGATGCTGACACATCGCAACTGTGTGACCTTGACTGAGTCATTTAACTCCCTGAGGTGTCTATTTCCCTGTCTGCATAAAGGGTCTGATGGTAGAAGTGTCTTCTTTGCAGGACTGTCTGGTGTTGTGTGTGTGTGTGTGATAAGCAGAGACCTCACTACCATTAAGCTCTGTTCTTGCCTCCTGCTGGCTCAGCCCTGCTCACTGTTTTCCTGTTCAGGTGCACTCCCCTTCATTCAACCCGTGTTCCTTTCTCACCACACTCATGGGTTTCCTGCAGGGTTTTGCAGGGAGAAAGTTGGAAAGTACCTTAGGCAGCTTGAACCAAGCCACTGGTGGCCAGAAAAGAGAGGAAGAGTAATAGAGAAAAGAGTAAAGGGCAGAGAGAGACAGAGAGAAAGAGACATCGGCAGAGATAGGAGGAGAGACAGAAGAGAGAGAAGGGAGAGGGATGGTGGAGAAAGCCAGAAACGCATGAAGGAACACAGAGACCAGCAGACAGAGAAACGTGTGTGTCAGCCACATATCCAAGACAGGAGAGAAACAGACCCAAGGAGTGGGAGCCGGAGGGGAAGGAGGCGCTGAGAGGGCCAGTCCTGTGCACAGGCCTTGCTCCGGACGGGTCTCCGCCCTCAGGGCGGCCTTTCATCCCTTCCCTAGAATCCTTAAATCCCTCTGCGTCTGTCACTGAACTGACCGCGGCTGGCGGAGGTGAGTGTGGCTTCAGAGGGGGCCCGGGTGGGCGCTGGGGATAGGCAGGACTGGAGCGCCGGAGACAGTGGGCGGGCGGGGCGGACCCGGGGGCTGAGGTTCAGAGGGTGTGAGAGCCAGGTGTCCCGGGCAGGCTGGCTGAATTGATGCCTCCCCTCTCTTCCAGCTGGCTCGGCCAACATTTATATACTGCGCACCTCCCCTGTCCCCAAGGACTGTGGGGCTCCCTCTTCTTTCCCCCGACCCGGGTCCTTCCTCTGCCCCACGATCAGAGCGTGCTCCCCGTCTGTTCCCGTCCCCGGCCCGTCCTCCTCCTGCAGCCCCCGAGCCGATGGCCGGGGCCCCGGCGCTGCTGGCGCTGCTGCTGGCGCTGGCGCAGGCGGGAGTGGTGGGCGCCGCGGGCTCGGTGCGCCTGGCGGGCGGCCTCACGCTGGGCGGGCTGTTCCCGGTGCACGCTCGCGGCGCGGCGGGCAGGGCGTGCGGGCAGCTGAAGAAGGAGCAGGGCGTGCACCGGCTCGAGGCCATGCTGTACGCCCTGGACCGCGTGAACGCCGACCCCGAGCTGCTGCCCGGGGTGCGCCTGGGCGCCAGGCTGCTCGACACCTGCTCGCGGGACACGTACGCGCTGGAGCAGGCGCTGAGCTTCGTGCAGGCGCTGATCCGCGGCCGCGACGGCGAAGAGGCTGCCGTGCGCTGCCCCGGCGGGGTCCCCCCGCTGCGCACCGCGCCCCCGGAGCGCGTGGTGGCTGTCGTGGGCGCTTCGGCCAGCTCTGTCTCCATCATGGTCGCCAACGTGCTGCGCCTGTTCGCGGTGAGAGCCCGGGGCGCGCCCCGAGTGCAGCGTCTCTCCCTAGTCTTTGCCTGGGGGGTGCCTGAGGTCTAGTTTCCTTTCGAGAATCACTCTAGTTAGCCAAGAAGCCCTGCTCCCTGGGCCAGACGCAAGCCTGACTGGGAAGGTTGTCCTGAAGATGAAAGTGCCCAGAGTGCCGGGATAACTACGGCGTCCATTAATTGCCCACGGGCCTTCCTCTGCCTCCTTTTCCCTCGTTCTCTCTCTTCTCCCTTTCCTCTTTTCCTTCTCGCTCTTCCCCTCCCCTTTCCACAACGTCTCCATACTCCACCCTTTCTCTGTTTCAGCTTCAGACATCTCTGTCTCCCCTGGGCCGGTTCCAGTCTGCTTCTTCCAGAACCTCCCCGTCTCTGACCTTCACACCAGCCCCACGTGCTCCCTTTTGTGTGTGCGTCGGTTTTGTTGTTCTTGTTTGCTGTGTCTTTCTTTAATATGAGGGATTCACCCCTCTGCTCTGCTAGCGTCCCCCACCACCGGTCTCTTTTCACACTTCCTGCCTCCATCCTTTCTCCTGAATCAGCTCAGCCATAATCCCCATTATTAATCACTCTAATGCACTGGGATAAACCCAGTTCCAAACAGGCCCCTCTGTTAGACCAGACACAACCTTCAATCAAACAGCCCCTCCCAGCTCTCCTGCCTGCTCGGCCCCTCCTGGGGCTGATGCCCGCCTCGGCAGACCACCCCTTTGTGTGAACTGGGGAAACATGCCTTCCTCTGGGGCTGACAGAGGTCCCTTTCCCCGGGTGAATGCTGCAGCCAGCGCCTGGCAGCTGCAGACTGGACTTGAACCCCGTGTTCCATTAGTCCCATTCACAAAATGCAGGTCTTTCTCTGCATCTTCCAGCCTCTCCACATGGAGAGGCTGCTCCCACTTGCCCCGAGCACTCTATCCCTGGGTCCTGGGTCCTCACTGCCTTCCTTACCTAGGGTGACTGACCCTCCATCCACAGCCCGGGTGTCTTTCCTCACTCTAGATCCCCCAGATCAGCTACGCCTCCACGGCCCCTGAGCTCAGCGACTCCACACGCTATGACTTCTTCTCCCGCGTGGTGCCTCCTGACTCCTACCAGGCCCAGGCCATGGTGGACATAGTGCGGGCATTGGGATGGAACTACGTGTCCACGCTGGCCTCTGAGGGCAACTATGGCGAGAGTGGGGTTGAGGCTTTTGTGCAGATCTCTCGAGAGGCTGGTGAGCTTGGGGCCAGGGCAGAGGGGGGTGGTCTGAGGCCTGAAGGGGCCTATGGAAAGGCCGTCAGACAGGGCGCAAGCTGTGAGGTGGGGTTCTGGGTTTATAGTCGGGGAGCCTGGATGGTGCCCCCTATGGGCAGGCACCCTTTCCTTTGGAAGACTCAGTCCCTGCCACAGTCCTGTGTGGCCTCGGTGGGTGAATGACTGACTTTGGCATCTCCGACCCCCAGGGGGGGTCTGTATTGCCCAGTCCATCAAGATTCCCAGGGAACCAAAACCAGGAGAATTCAATAAAGTGATCAAGAGACTCATGGAGACACCAAACGCCCGGGGTATCATCATCTTCGCCAACGAGGATGACATCAGGTGGGCCAGGGGGCGTGTTCTTCTGTAGCTCTTCTTGAAGACCCTCCTGCCTCATTTCCCGTATCCCAGCCATGTACATCCTCCCCTCCCCTCTTTCTTCCCCTCCTATCTTCCGGCCACCGCATACCTTTTCTACTGTTCTCTCTGTGTCTGGTGGCCCCAGAAATGAACCCGGCCTGGTCTGGGTCACAATGCTCCAAGCCTAGCCAGAGAAACATAAGAATACACATCTACTTCTATAATTAACAGTGGGGGAGAGACTGGTGGGCACATGTAATGATTGTCAGGGAACAACTCTCGGGGCAACAGGTTATCAGCAGGAGGCATGGCCCCCAGCCTGAACCACAGCAGCAGCAGAAGGCAGGCCCTTCTTAAAGACAGCATGGAGTGAT
Organism: Redunca redunca; assembly: GCA_006410935.1. NCBI lineage: Eukaryota > Metazoa > Chordata > Mammalia > Artiodactyla > Bovidae > Redunca > Redunca redunca. The sequence goes on along the minus strand of SJYQ01008882.1, from coordinate 135,228 downwards.
GTGCAGAACGAGAGGGCAGGCCTGGAGTCAGAGCCTGGCTCTGCCTTTTACCACCTGAGAAACCCAGTGTCCTAAACTCCCTACATCCTATGTTTCCTGATAAACAAGGGTCTGCTGAGTGGTGCAGAATGGGATAGATGGCGAGAGGAGACTGGAAATTGACCAGGCTTACGTAGGAGGAGGACCTCAGGGCATCCCTCACCCTGTTCTTTCCAGGAGGGTTCTGGAGGCTGCACGCCAGGCCAACCTGACTGGCCACTTCCTGTGGGTTGGCTCAGACAGCTGGGGAGCCAAGATCTCACCCGTCCTGAACCTGGAGGATGTGGCAGTGGGAGCTATCACCATCCTGCCCAAAAGGGCCTCCATTGACGGTGAGTGGAGGCGTGCCCTCCCCTGCATCTCCCACCCATATCTATCCTCCCCACAATGATCCCCTCTTGGGGGTGCTCATTTTCCCCTTCTATAGAATTGTACCATGACCCAGGGTCTCTTCTGGGAATTCTAGAATCCTGACATTCTATGAACACATCCCTCCAAACAGTGTTTGAAATGAATTGGCAAATGAGGAAATGCACACACCACTGTACAGGGTGAAGAATTGTTAAGTTTTGTTTGTTTTAATCAGTGCCTGCATTTTGGTTCTGCCAAAGGCACTCTAATTTGAAGATGAGTGTGAGAGGGAGAGAAAACAAGGATGTGGGACTTACTGTCCTACTGATCAACTAATGAGGCCTGCCTCTCCTCCCCTCCTCCCCCATCCCACCTGTGAATATCTGGAAGAATGCAAAAAAGATGGTCACTTTACATTAGGATTGCTAAACTGAAGACACCTTGATGAGGTCCTTCAGGGCTATTTTATGGAGTACAGGCCCTTGTCAACACTGAGCCCTGACTTCCAGGGGCTCCCAGCTTCTTGGAGGTGCACACACACCCTTACACTCTTTCTTTCCCTTAGAATGCATTCAATTGTAGGCAACAAACTAGACTGAGAGTAGTTTTAGCAATAAATGTATTCCATCACAAGACAAGAGGTCTCAAAGTAGGGGAAACTTCATGTTTGGGGCAATGAATCAACGATGTTCTCAGAATCCTGAGCTCTGTCCTCCCTTCTGTCCCACCATCCTCTGTAGTTGCTCTATGTCTTCTTGATTGTGATGTCTTATTCACAAAGTGGCTGCTGAAGCTCCACCCATTACATCTTCCCAGCAGCATGCTAACCAGGAAAGACAAGGCAGCAAAAAATTCTTTTATGTGGTGAGGCTCAGAGTTTGCAAAATTTACTGCAGAGTCCCTAGATGACTTTGAACTCATCAGCCAGGCCAGAAATTGATCACCTGGGCATCCCCAGCTGTAAAGTCAGCAGGTGTTGAAGGGACACAAGTGGTGAGCCATGGCTGGCTCATGTGGGTGCCTCCCCTCCTTCCTCCTTCCCTCTCTCTCAGGATTTGACCAGTACTTCATGACTCGATCCCTGGAGAACAACCGCCGAAACATCTGGTTTGCTGAGTTCTGGGAAGAGAATTTTAACTGCAAACTGACTAGTTCAGGTACCCAGTCTGACGATTCCACCCGCAAATGCACAGGTGAGAGCTGCCCAGGGTGGGTGGTGAGGGTGGAGAGGGAGAGGGTGGGAAGCCAGGTTGGGCACCTGGGGGCCAGGCACACTTCCTCTGGGCATCCGTAGGACAGGTGAGGAACGCATCGGCCGGGACTCTGCCTACGAGCAGGAAGGGAAGGTGCAGTTTGTGATTGATGCTGTGTACGCCATTGCCCACGCCCTCCACAGCATGCACCAGGCTCTCTGCCCCGGGCACACAGGCCTGTGCCCAGCAATGGAGCCCACTGATGGTCGGACACTGCTGCAGTATATTCGAGCTGTGCGTTTCAATGGTGAGTGGGAGCCAGAGCCCCTGTGTGAGTGAGGGGAAGCCTGCTGGGTTGGAGTTCTCAGGACCTGGGACAGCCCAGGATGGAAGGGATGGGAGAGCAGAAGGGGATAGTGGGAGCACCTGGGCCTGAGAGCTGGAGGCTTGGGCCAAGTTCTGGGGACCAGTTTTTGACACTTCTTGTTCCCCAGGCTTGAGTAGCCCCTGCCCCAGGCTGCAGATTCCAGGTTCTGAAGAACTTGTTTGTGACCCTTCTTGCCTGGACCTCTCAGAGGGTCGCACACAACTCTTCACACCACTGCAGAAAGTCTGGAATCGTCTGGTCTCTCAGGGCACTGCCCACACTGTGGACAGGCATCCCACTCCACGCCTCAGGCTTCCAAATGCCTCCCCAGTCAGGCCTGTGCTGCTTGAGCACAGAGAATGGATCCAGATGTCCCCCTGATACCAGGGGCTTGATACGTGGTCAGGGCTCAGAGTAAGGGTTTTTGAAAAGGCCCAGATAGACTCAGCTGTGCTTATGGTTTGTGGAGAAAGCTTCACATTGTGTTCAGTTACTATCCTTTAGAAAATTAAAAACTGTTCTTCCACCAAGTGTTGAGCATCTTCTCTCTGCTAAGCTCCCTGTTAAAGAGCATGATCTAAGACCCCCTGGTAGTCCAGCGGTTAAGACTCTGCACTTTCACTGCAGGGGCCATGGATTTGACCCCTGGTTGGGAACTGAGATCCCACATGCTGTGAGGCTAAATAAGTAAATAAATAAAGTAAAAGGGCATGACATAATATCACTCCAGAACAGCTCTGCAAGGTAGTAGAACAAGCGTCTAAAAGAAACAAGGCTTATTGTTCAAATCAGTACCTTTCTAAGTCTCAACTCTTCCTCTTACCTAGACACCTAAGCTTTCTTATTTTTTTTTAACTGCAGTAACATACACAAACAGTTGGCTTCCCAGGTGACTCTAGTGGTAAAGAACCTGCCTCCCAATGCAGGAGAGGAAAGAGATGTGGATTTGATCCCTGCGTCAGTAAGATCCCCTAGAGGAGGGCATGGCAACCCACTCCAGTATTCTTGCCTGGGAAATCCCACGGACAGAGGAGCCTGGCAGGCTACAGTATATAGGGTCACAACGAGTCAGACAGGACTGAAGTTACTTAGCACGCATGGACACATAGAGTACGGTGGAATGATGTCACTCGTGCGGTCAGTCTCCAGAACTCTTCACTATGCAAAACTGAAACTCTGCACCCGTCACACATTAACGCCTCATGTCCCTCTCCCCCAGCCCCTGGCAACCACCATTCCACCTTTTGTCAATATTAATTTGACCACTCTAAGTACCTCAGATGAGTGGAATCACACAGTATTTGTCCTTTTGTGACTGGCTTATATCACTTACCGTAGTGTTCTTAAGGTTCATCCATGTTGTAGAAAGTGTCAGAATTTCCTTCCTCCTTAAGGCTGAATAATATTCCATTGTATGTATAGACCACAGTTTGCTTATCCAGTCATCTGTCAATGGACACTTGCATTTCTTCCATGTTTTAGCGACTGTGAATAATGTTACCGTGAACAAAGAAGTGTATAAACTTCTCTTCAAGCCCTTGCTTTCAGTTTTCTTGGGTATATACCTAGAATTGGAATTGCTGGATCACGTGGTAATTCTGTTTAATTTCTCGAGGAACTACCATATTGTTTTCCATAGTTACTGCATCATTTTACATTCCCATCAGTGGAGTATAGGGTTTCTGTCTCCATACTTGCCGACACTTGCTTTCTGTTGTTTCGACAGTGGCCATCCTAAATGGGTGTGAGGAGGAATCTCACTGGGGTTTTGATTGCAGTTTCCCTGGTGATAGGTGATGCTGAGCACCTTTTCATGTGCTGGCGGAGCTCCTCCTTTGCCCTGGCCTTGGATGGGCTAGAGAACCAGCCGAGGATGACAGGCTCTCCTTTCAGGCAGCGCGGGAACCCCCGTGATGTTCAATGAGAATGGGGACGCACCTGGGCGATACGACATCTTCCAGTACCAGGCGGCCAATGGCAGCGCAAGCAGCGGCAGCTACCAGGCGGTGGGCCAGTGGGCGGAGACCCTCAGGCTGGATGTAAGTGGCACAGGCTGAGCTCTGGGCGCAGGGAGGCGGGCCCACCTTCCTGGAGGCCGGAGTCACAGGCCGTGGTGTCCTGTCCCAGGTGGAAGCCCTGCAGTGGTCAGGAGACCCCCGAGAGGTGCCCGAGTCTCAGTGCAGCCTCCCGTGTGGGCCGGGGGAGCGGAAAAAGATGGTGAAGGGCGTCCCCTGCTGTTGGCACTGCGAGGCCTGCGACGGGTACCGCTTCCAGGTGGACGAGTTCACTTGCGAGGCCTGCCCAGGGCACCTGAGGCCCACGCGCAACCACACGGGCTGCCGCCCCACGCCGGTGGTCCGCCTCTCCTGGTCCTCGCCCTGGGCGGCCCCGCCCCTCCTCTTGGCCGTGCTGGGCATCATGGCCACCACCACCGTGGTGGGCACCTTTGTGCGGCACAACAACACACCCATCGTCCGCGCCTCTGGCCGTGAGCTCAGCTACGTCCTCCTCACCGGCATCTTCCTCATCTATGCCATCACCTTCCTCATGGTGGCTGAGCCCGGAGCGGCGGTGTGCGCCACCCGCAGACTGTTCCTGGGCCTCGGCACCTCCCTCAGCTACTCGGCCCTGCTCACCAAGACCAACCGCATCTACCGCATCTTTGAGCAAGGGAAGCGCTCGGTCACGCCTCCGCCCTTCATCAGCCCCACTTCGCAGCTCGTCATCACCTTCAGCCTCACTTCCGTGCAGGTGAGTCCGCAGGCTCCAAGGTGACGGGCTGGCAGATGGGATTGGGGCTGAGGGTAAGGGCATTGACCTCCACTTTAAAGATCAGACTCACTCTTCCATTTTGGTCTCTATTTAAAAGAAAAAAAAAAGCACCAGGAGCTAGGGGGCTGCTGTTTTTGTAAGTAGAACACATTTAGGAGCAATTGTTTCCTCCTAAGGTGGGGAGTGCAAGCATCCAGAGATTCTTCTGTAAAACAGTGAAATAATTTTCATAAACTGAACATGATGTTCCACAGTTTGGCTCCCAGGGCAAAGAGATAGATATCTGATGAATTTCCCCTAAGCAGAGAATCTATTTCCATAAGGGGAGTTTCTGCTGCCCAGTCAGTCACTGGGTAACCTGGATGAGAGGCATAGGGTCTGATGGTATTACTGTGGAATGAAGCATCCAGTTCCATAAATAGCCAGAATGTTATGCTATATGTACAGCAAAAGCAGGATTCCTTCTGGGTTGCCTCTGAGATGGTACCGGAACTTTGGAAGTGGCTCCCGTGTTATGTAAAGGGTACTAGGAGACGGGTGTGTGTGTGACATTGCCGAGCCAGCCCAATTCTCAGGGCCAAGTTGGGGGCTCCAGTCATTTGGACACAGCTCTTTCCCCACTCCAGGAAAGCTCTTCTTCCTACCTAGCTCTGCATCCTTCCCACCCATGGGCCTCAGTCCATGCAAATGTCCACAACCGGAAGGTGCTGCCCTCTTCCAGCATATTGATGGGTTTGAGTGTCCTTCATCAGGGCCAGCGTCTCAGTGCCCAGCCCGTCCTTGGAAGGCACCTCACTGCTTCCTGCCTGAAACCTCCGTGGCACCCTTCACCCCAGGATGGAGGTGCTTACATTCAGTGCTCTCCTCTGGCTTACCTATGGACTCCCTGCTTTAGACCTCCCTTTCTAGAGATCCCAGACCTTTTCAGAGATGCACACCTTCACCGTCACTCGGTTATTTAGCAATATGATGGATGTGAAAGGAAATCTCACTGTGTTAATTCGTCTCTCCTTTCTAGTGCAGCTGGCCTTTGAGGTTTTGTCTTCTGTGATGCGCTTGTGCCCGCTCCTGTGCTTTGCTCACTTTCTGTTATTTTATAGGAGTTTGTCATGTGTACTGGGTGCTAATTCTTCTGTCAGTTACTTAGCCTGCAAACTCAGTGAGGTGTATTTTGGCTGCTACGCCCATGTATCATAGGCCTTGAGTTTTCATTTCTCATGGGCCACTTTCTCCCCCATTTAGAGCAGTTATAAGAGGAGCCTCCATGCTTCCTTTCTAGACAGTGGGTGGAGTTTTATTTTATCAGCCCCTTGTTCATGGAGCTTCTGCTTTTGGGAGAATCACAAAAAGATGCTCCTTCTGGATGTACAAATTCCTTTAAAAACTTCCTTTCCTCTAGGCTCACATAGCCCTGCTCCTGACGCACAGCATTGCACTGAAGTGTTGGCTAGGATTCAGCTTCGTTCCTCCCAAATCAACCATTCTTATTCAGTGAATGGCCTGCACAAATGTATAGGACAGCTTTTCCCAGGTCCCACTTTTATGCAGGTGTCTTGGCTCCTACTGCCCAGCTTCCCTTGGCTCAAGGTCATGTCTCCCCTCACTGTGAAGGAATTCATTCTCCATCTGCTCCTTGTTAGGGCCTGTGACTGACTCTGACCTCCCTGGCCACCCAGCATAAGCTTACATTCGTACCACTCTCTGTCCGGTGCCTCTCTATTTGGAGTTTCACTGTGCATTCCCACATGATTTCATGATGTCTTGCTCAACAGTTCTTTGGATCTGGAGAAGGAAGGGGGCCCTCAGGAATGAGGTGTCCCCTATGGTTAGATTGGGTCCAGCTAATCTTTCCATGTCTGCAGAACACACGATCCTGCCTCCATGGAGAGGAGCATCTCTTCTGGGCCTTGTCCTAAATTAATGTGACATGCACTGACTCCTCCCCTAAGCTGCCGTCACATCCTCACAACAGATTATGAGGTGTCTGTTTGGTAGATGGAGGAGGCATGTTCAGGGTCACAGTTCCAGAGCCTCTGCCTGCAGTCACCTTCCCTTCCTTGCTGTTCAGTCAATAAGTTGTGTCTGACTCTGCGACCCCATGGACTGCAGCAGGCCAGGCTCCCCTATCTTCCACTATCTCCTGGAGTTTGAAAGTTCATGTCTATCGAGTCAGAGATGCTATCTAACCGGCTCACCCTCTGCCGCCTTGTGTAGCTCAGTAAATGGCACTAGTGCTTTATTGACTATGCCAAAGCCTTTGACTGTGTGGATCACAATAAACTGGGGAAAATTCTGAAAGAGATGGGAATACCAGACCACCTGACCTGCCTCTTGAGAAACCTATATGCAGGTCAGGAAGCAACAGTTAGAACTGGACATGGAACAACAGACTGGCTCCAAATAGGAAAAGGAGAACGTCAAGGCTGTATATTGTCACCCTACTTATTTAACTTATATGTAGAGTCCATCATGAGAAATGCTGGGCTGGAGGAAACACAAGCTGGAATCAAGACTGCCAGGAAAAATATCAATAACCTCAGATATGCAGATGACACCACCCTTATGGCATAAAGTGAAGAGGAACTAAAAAGCCTCTTGATGAAAGTGAAAGAGGAGAGTGAAAAAGTTGGCTTAAAGCTCAACATTCAGAAAACAAAGATCATGGCATCCAGTCCCATCACTTCATCGGAAATAGATGGGGAAACAGTGGAAACAGTGTCAGACTTTATTTTTGGGGGGCTCCAAAATCACTGTAGATGGTGACTGCAGCCATGAAATTAAAAGACGCTTACTCCTTGGAAGAAAAGTTATGGCCAACATAGATAATACATTGAAAAGCAGAGACATTACTTTGCCAACAAAGGTCCGTCTAGTCAAGGCTATGGTTTTTCCTGTGGTCATGAATGGATGTGAGAGTTGGACTGTGAAGAAAGCTGAGCGCCGAAGAATTGATGCTTTTGAACTGTGGTGTTGGAGAAGACTCTTGAGAGTCCCTTGGACTGCAAGAAGAGCCAACCATTCTTCCATTCTAAAGGAGATCAGCCCTGGGTGTTCTTTGGAAGGAATGATGCTGAAGCTGAAACTCAAGTACTTTGGCCACCTCAGGTGAAGAGCTGACTCATTGGAAAAGACTCTGATGCTGGGAGGGATTGGGGGCAGGAGGAGAAGGTGATGACCGAGGATGAGATGGCTGGATGGCATCACCAACTCGATGGATGTGAGTCTGAGTGAACTCCGGGAGATGGTGATGGACAGGGAGGCCTGGCGTGCTGTGATTCATGGGGTCGCAAAGAGTCGGACACGACTGAGTGACTGAACTGAGCTGAACTGAGTGGTTGAAATCCAGGAAGAGGACATCTAGGCCCCCTCCCCAGTCAGCCCTGATGTTCCCAGCACCTGCTTCCACTGCAGCCCCTCCTCCCCACCTGCCTGTGCCACTGGCCTTTGCCCAGGCAGCCCCCTCCTGGACAACCCTGCCATCTCCACAGTGGCCTCAGGCCTGAGCGTTCCACTCAACGGGCCAGGAGCCTTGAAGACACCCTACCCTGCCAGAGGTCTCAGTCGAGGGTGAGTCTGGGTGTGTCCTTGATAACCCTGCTGCCTCCTGCAGGTGGTTGGAGTGCTGGCCTGGCTGGGGGCCCAGCCCCCGCACAGTGTGATTGACTATGAAGAGCAGCGGACGGTGGACCCAGAACAAGCCAGAGGTGTGCTCAAGTGCGACATGTCTGATCTGTCCCTCATTGGTTGCCTGGGCTACAGCCTCCTGCTCATGGTCACATGCACGGTGTACGCCATCAAGGCCCGTGGCGTGCCCGAGACCTTCAATGAGGCCAAGCCCATTGGCTTCACCATGTACACCACCTGTATCATCTGGCTGGCTTTTGTGCCTATCTTCTTTGGCACTGCCCAATCAGCTGAAAAGGTAATCTAGGTCCCGACCTCATTGGGTTTCATGATCTCGTTTGTTTCCTGCTTGTCCATGGAGCGGCTCAATTGTTCTAACTGCTGGGCCCATATGAATGATTGGCTGTTCGGTTGGCTGATTCATTCATGCACTCATTTGTCTTTCTAGGTTCCCTCTGGTTGTTCTCTCCTTCCCTTTCCCTTTGTTCATTCATTCATTTGTTCATCCATGCTTCTACTCACCAATTAACTTTTTTTATTAAGTTACCTTTTCATATATTTATCTCTGCCAATCCATCTGTCAGTTCATTTGTTTGACCACTATGCATTCATTTATTCATATGCCCCATGGAACTTTCATTTTTTCACTTCATGATCCCTCCTTTGTTTGCCCACTTGTTCCTTTATACAGGTTGTATTAATCCATTCATTTGTGTATTTGAAAACGTGTTCATTCATTTATTAACATGCTCTAGCCCTTTTTAGGCATGTGGACTGTTGCCCTAGGTGTGGCTCTCTGTGAATAAACCTCTTGCTTCCCTTGGTCACTTGTCCACTCAGTCACGTGTTGTTTTCCCTTCTTCCTGCCTACACCAGAGCCACACAGTTACTGTCAAGTCTTCATGCCATGGGGGCCTTTGTTTACACTGCTCTCCTTTATCGTGTGGTCATTCCCCTTCAGCTGGCTGAAATGGACTCACTTCCAGGCTGTGTGGGGGCAGAGGGTGGGTGAGAGCTGGGCTGAGTCCACCTGGTCCTCTCCTCTGTGGCTTAGATCTACATCCAAACCACAACCCTGACTGTGTCCTTAAGCCTGAGTGCATCCGTGTCCCTCGGCATGCTCTATGTACCCAAGACCTACGTCATCCTGTTCCACCCGGAGCAGAACGTGCAGAAGCGGAAACGGAGCCTCAAGACGACCTCCACAGTGGCAGCCCCACCCAAGGGTGAGGACCCAGAGGCCCCAGGTGGCAAGTAGAAGAAGAATGGGACACTTGCTCCCCCTCCTCGTTGGTCTTTGTTTCCTTGCTTCATAGCGGAAGTTGTGAAGAGTGCAGAGCTGCAGTGAGCAATCAGGGTGGGGAGTCCACAAAGGCCAGGCCTAGCAAGATGGAACTGGCCTGGACCCATGTGACACATCTCAGCCCCGTTTTTCTGTGGGTCTTGGCTTCATGCTTCCATCTTGCCAAGAACAGACACTGAGAGAATCCTCTTCTGGAGAGGGATTAAACTTATATTCACTGGGTTGAAGTCAGAGATCGTGGTGGAAGCCTTGGGCTTGGCCCAGTGTGAGTGGACTTCCTCTACCTTGATCAACCGCCAGAATCTAGGGAGTGAGCAGTATATGAGAACGTGTAGACTCCAGAATGAAATACAGGGTTGGAATCGGAGACGAGCAGTTTCCACAAGAGCTCTGTGGCTCTGTATTTTGGACTGTGTAACTTGGGCTTGGGTAAATATTTTGCTGGTACAGAGGGATTGAGCCTTTTGCATGAGAGCCCTGTGGGAGAAGATGGGCCTGCACAGGACAGAGGGAACTGGGGTGCCCCATGAGGTTATGTGTGTCAGAGTCTTTTCTTTGACCTCTTTTCTCCTGGGATCTGGGGGATGTCATACTTAGAGAACAGCTCCCCCCCACCCCCGACTTCCCATGTGTATTCGCTTAAATTAACCCTGAACTTTAAGAAGATGAGATGCACTTGTGCGGTGGTAGTGGTGAGAGAATGAACTATCAGTGCGGCGTTTGCCCTCCTCTGATGCCTGTTCTCAAGTTCTAGGCTGGGACCAGTTCAGAGAGAGTTGTGTCCATGGTGAAGATTCATTCCAAGTGGATAACTTGGGATGAATATTCAGACTGTTCTCTCCCAATATTTACTGGGAGATCGCCTTTGAAAAGCATGCATGAGGCATGGAAAGGAAAATGCTTGGACGTGAAATGCATTTTTCAGTAATCCATTTTTAACAAAAGGTTTGGTTTAAGTTATGGAATTTTATTTCCCTGGGGTAGAATTTGAATTTGTTAGATTGACTCTTTTTATTTATTAGTATAAATTCTCTAGTGGCTGATGTTTGGAACTGGTTTTGAAGATTCAGCTGTACTTCATCCAATAGAGACTTCCCTAGACAGAATCTCTGCATAATCCATTTTGACCTGAGGACCAGGTTTTCTGCATTCTTTAAAAGGGCTTCTCCTCAGAATAACACTTTTGGTGTACAGATTCTCCTTCTCCACATTTGTTGTATTCCTAGGAATTCTCTGCAGTGTGCATGATGACATTTCATATGTTGCTGGGTGCTTACCAAAATTCATTATTTCATACAGCTTCTCTCCTGTGTAGGTTTTCTGATGTACAATGAGGTGTATTTTCTTGCTGATCGCTTTTCCACATTAGTGCTTTAACAGGGTTTTTCTCCTATATTAACTCTTAGAGAACAATGAGCTCTCATCTCCAAATGAAGGTTTTCCTGTATTTATTGTTTTCTTGCTCTTTCTCTTAGTATAAATTCTGTGTTAAGCAGTGAGTCTTGACTTCTAATTGAAAACCTTTCCACAGTTTTTACATTTTTGTGGTTTTCCCCACTTTGAATTCTGTGACTTAGACTTTGGATTATTTCTTACTAAAAGCTTTTCCACGTTTAGAGGATTTCTTCACCCACCCCCCACCTCACCATATGAAGTTTCTGGCATAGAGTCCTGGCTTCCTGCTGAAGACTTTAACACCCCCCAACTTCACTCAAAGGTGTGGAATCTTTGAGGCGCGGTGAGTTCTGTCTTCTTCTGGCCGTCTCACCTTCAGCCCACTCACAGAAGAGGCACGCACCATTTTGTGTGCAGTGGGCGCATCCTCTGTTGCCAAAGGCATTGTCATATTTAGTACATTTGTGAGGCTTCTCTCCTTTCTGAATTCTCTGCTGTGTATAAAGGTCTGCCTCCTGGAAGAGGGCTTTCCCACATTTAGTGTGTACATAAGCTCTCTCCCTTGGGTCATCTCTTCACTGTTCAGTGGGGGCTGACAGATCCCTGCAGGTTTTCCCATGTTATCTGCACACATCGTTTGCCTTCTCCAATATCCAATCAATTTGAACCCCTGAAAAAAAGTCTTTTCTCTAAAATTTGTGGAATTTATAAGGCATTCTGCCCGTGTGTTCCCTTCTCTGTTGAATAAGAGCTGGGTGATACTTGTAGGCTTTCTCACATTCATGGCCCGTGAATGATTTCTCCTCTGCGTGGATTATACGTTCCGGTGAAAAGGGGGTTCTGGTTGGTGGCTTTTCCACCTTACAACCACAGTGTTTTGTGCAGCATGCGTTCTCTAAAGCACAGTAAGATTACATTCTGATACAAGCTTTTCTTCAGTATGTCCAGTGTGTTGAGATTTGTACAGGAGGGATTTTTAAAATGTTTTTTTAACCGCAACAGAACAGCTTTATTGAGATATAATTGACATACAACAAACTGCATGTAGAAGGTTCAATTTAATATGTCTTAGCATATGTAACTATTCATGAACTCATGAGATAATGAACAAATTCATAATTTAGAAACCTTTCAGTATGCCCTTGTAACCTCCCCCTAGGAGAGATTTTTTTTTTATTATTTATATTCTTATGCATTTNGGAAACATTCACTAAAACTTTGTCACATTTATTACATTTTGTGATCTTTGGAAAATTTTCTCAAATTCATTACATTCATTGTCTCTCACTTTACTCATTAATTTCTTATTAAATAAATGTAACTTTTCCTAAAAGTTTGATTTGGGTTTTCTGTTGCTTCTGTATATAGTTATTGATTTGCAAAATTCCCTCTAAGATGAAATAAAATGCACAATTCCAAGTGAATCTTTCTACCATCATTTTATAGAAAGACGCCTCTTCAGGAATATTCTGTCATACTGACATATTTGCCTCTACATATGAAATATTCCCAAGGGTAACTATTTCCCACCTCTTGGGCTTTTAGGGGGACATCGTCTCCAGTACGGACATGGCAGAGTACTGAAATCTATGACAAATAGGTTGGGAGTTTCAGAGACACCATTTTAACCTGTGAAGCAAGGAGTATGAATAAAGATAAGCTTGGAGAAAAAAATGGCCACCCCCTCCAGTATTCTTGCCTGGAGAATCCCATGGACAGAGGAGCTTGATGGCCTATGGTCAGTCCATGGGGTCACAAAGAGTCGGACACGACTGAGTGACTGGGCTTTCCAGGTGGCACTAATGGTAAAGAACCCGCTTGCCAATGCAGGAGAGGTAAGAGACGTGGGTTCAATCCCTGGATAGGGAAGATCCCTAGAAGAGGGCATGGCAACCCACCCCAGTATTCTTGCCTGGAGAATCCCATTGACAGAGGAGCCTAGTGGGCTACAGTCCACGGGGTCGCAAAAGGTCAGACTCAACTAAGGTAACTTAGCATGCATGCACAGCTCTGAAAGGGGAAGGCTGAGTAGGATTGAGTGAAAAAAGGCAAACAAGGGTGCAGAGAGGCACTAATGGTGACGGGGCTGGATTTGGACATGTTAAACCTCATCGTTTCATTCACGGATTACTATTGTGGGACATTAGTCTTTCTGCTCCCTGTGTTTCCCTCCTCTCATCCTACACACCAGTGTCAAAATCATGAGGCCAGGGCACCAACTCCCCACATTTACAGGAGCACTGCTGCGGGTCCTGCCCTCCCCCAGCACCTGTGACTATTCTGTTTCACCTGCAGACTCGGAAGCAGAAGTCACAGGAGGGGTCACAGGAAGGGTGCAGCAGCCTAGAGGATCGTGGCCTCATGCACTGCTCACTGATATAATCTGACAGATCAAGTACCATTTAGTTATTCTACCAAAGCTTTTGAGTATTGAATTTACCTGGAGTATCAGCTTCTGAGTTTTTTTCCATTCTGGGAAAATTTCCAGGGAAATTTTCCAGGATCCACAGACATCGTCTTGCCCCTTCCATCATATACTTCCTTCAGTCAGCTTTCACATCTTGAATTATACAGCATTACTTTGGCCACCTCATGCGAAGAGTTGACTCATTGGAAAAGACTCTGATGCTGGGAGGGATTGGGGGCAGGAGGAGAAGGGGACGACCAAGGATGAGATGGCTGGATGGCATCACTGACTCGATGGACATGAGTCTGAGTGAACTCCGGGAGTTGGTAATGGACAGGGAGGCCTGGTGTGCTGCGATTCATGGGGTCGCAAAGAGTCGGACACAACTGAGAGACTGAACTGAACTGAACTGAAGGTTAAGACATTTTGAGGTCCGTTCCAGCTCTGCAACTTGCTAGATGGATGACCTTGGGCAAGATAATTAGCCTCTGCCATAGCTGGTCTCCTTAATGATCTCCGTGTGCATGCATGCCAAGTCACTTCAGTTGTGTCTGACTCTTTGCAATTCTATGGACTATAGCCTTCCAGGTTCCTCTGTCCATGTGATTCTCCAGGCAAGAATACTGGACTGGGTTGCCATTTCCTCCTCCAGGGGATCTTCCCAACCTGGGGATCAAACCTGCATCTTTTACATCTACATTAGCAGGCAGGTTCTTTACCACTAGCGCCACCTGGGAAGCCCCAATTATTGACCCATTTATCTACTACTGACCCTCCTAGTCCTACCAATCACTGTCCATATAGACCCTACTCACTAAGCAGAGTCCTCAACTGACCAGTCCCAACACCCCATCTCAGGCCCCCTGGCCCTCTGATTCATTGATCTCTACAGACTTCTCATTCATTGTTGCTCCAACAATTATCATTGGATTTTTACTCCATGCTAAGCACGTGGGATACATCAGTTTATAAAATAGACAAGGATTGTCTCCTTCATGAAACTTACATACGAGTGGTGGAGACAAACAATAAATAATACATGAGATAAATAAATCACATATTAGGAGGTGATAAAGTGCTGTGGATAAAAGGAAACGGAGCAGGGCAGGGAGAATGGAAAAGGCCAGAGGGAATGGGCTACAACAAAGTGGTTAAGTGTAAGCTTCATTGAAAAGGTGGAACTTGAAGGAAGTGGGGTGTGAGCTATGGAGTTACCTGGAGGAAGAAGGGTCTAGCGCATAGAGCAGCCAGTGCGGTGGCCCTAGGCCGAGGGTATGCCTCTAGGTTTGAGGACCCGGGCAAGAGCCTGGCTTGGTTGGAGCAGGTTTGAGAGAAGGGGACAATGTGAAAAAGCTAGGTGAGGTGTATCAGTAAGAGTTCTCCAGGGAAACAGAACCAATAGAACACATTGGTTTCGCTGGAGAACCCTGATAGATAGATTACAGAGATATGGAGAATATATAGTACATATAGATAAGAGATAAGCTAACAAACAGATCTGTCATCTTTGTAACGATCTACCTGTCTAACCTGTACCCAATAGAATGTGTGTACTATCTTTCTATGTGTGTGTAATTCTTAATGTCAAGAGATATATTTTAAGAAATGGCTCCCGTGATTGTGGGGGCTGGCAAGTCGGAAATCTGTAGGGCAGCTGGCAGGTTGGAAGCTCAGGCAGTAGCCGATGCTGTAGTCTTGAGGCAGAATCTCTTTTCCACCTAGAAACATGAATTTTTGCTTCCAGGGCTGTCAACACTGGATGATTGGGTGAGGCCCACTAACATTATTGAAGATATTCACTTCTCTCCCCTTGAAGCACACTGGTAGTATGAACCATATCTACAGAATACCTTTATGACAACACATTGATTAGTGTTTGACTGAATCAGTGGGCTTCCCTGATAGCTCAGTTGGTAAAGAATCCGCCTGCAATGCAGGAGACCCCGGTTCGATTCCTGGGTTGGGAAGATCCCCTGGAGAAGGGATAGGCTACCCACTCCAGTATTCTGGCCTGGAGAATTCCATGAACTGTATAGTTCATGGGGTTGCAAAGAGTCGGACATGACTGAGCAAATTTCAGTTTCAGTTTGACTGATTAGCTGAGTATATAACCTAGCCAAGTGGACTTATAAAACTACCACATGAGATAATGAGGGTAATCATACGGAGCCCCACAGGCCATTATAATTACAGACTTGCCTTTATTCTAGGGGAGAGGAGGAGACATTGGAGGGTTACATGGGAGGGCTTTAAAAGAGGAGCGAGAGGGTTAAGTTGAAAGGAACACTCTGGTTACTGTGTTAGGAATATCTCAGAGACACGTTTTGTGCATGAGTCTTTTCACAGTGTATTACATGCAAACTAGTGTGGTGGACCCAGTCATTCATTGAAATAACACTGTTCTCAATCACGTATGCATTAGCATTCTTAGAAACACCTTTTGATGTCACCTTACACTGGGGGAAGATGATAAAAAGAAGAGAGAAAAGAGGTGAGCAAACGGCTCTGGCAGCCAGAATGACAAAGTCTCCAACCCATGACAGTACAGCTTAGCGGTTTGGTTTCTAGACTCAAAAATACTTCACATTTAAAACGCTTACTTTAACCCTGTGATTTAGGACAACTGACAGATTCCTAATCTATACAGTGAGTGTGATAATCATATCCAGCTGATAGATAACCATTTGTCCCCACAAATCCGGGGGTTTGTATAAATTTCTTGACACGATGTACTATCAGAGCCTGACTGAAAGTATATGTTCAGTGAATATTACCCATGATGTGAACACACCTATTACTCTATGATGGTATGGATAAAAATGACTAGAAAGGGTAAGAAAAGCTGATAGTTATAGGAAACCTAAAAGATGAAGAGATGCATCGTGACTAACTTCTCAAGGAATAGCCACAGACACTTTCTTTATCGATACTATCATTTAACTCAGACGAATTACTGTAACAGCTGCATAACTGGACTCTCAAGATCCAGTCTCCCCCTAACTTCAGGCATCCACAATATTTTCCTACCACAGGATCTGTTAGAGTATGGCTAAGATACAAATAGCTGCATTTTTTGGCACCTCCACAGGTATTCCTGATAACCATCTTTGCTAACAAACCACTTTCCTAGTGAATAAGTATAATTATGATATTCTCTTCACTTATTCAAGTCTATCCCCATTGCCTACTTAATAAGTTTAAACATATAACATTGATAACAAAAGCCCTTTAAGATCCATCCTCAGACTACATCCTCATTGACAAAGAATGGCAGAAATAATATAACTGAATAGGATATTTAAAATTCTCTGGTCTGCTCTTTTTTTTTTTAATCAGTAAAGAAACTTAAGACTAGAATATATAAGATTTGCCCCAAGTTACAAGCTAGGAAATTCCAGAAATGAAAGGCAAATCTATGTGTCTAAGAGCATCACCCCTACGAAAACACAAGACTCTCCCAAAAGTATTCATGCACAGCGTCCTCCACATTGCTTACCACTTGATTCCAGTTTTAAAGATCTTACTGTACATAGCCAAGTTTCATGAAGACTTTGCTGGCACTTCCGGTATTTCTGTGAACTCCAACAAGGATTCGTTCTCATATCCTCGTGGTGCCTCGTATACTGCGGCTGTTTATTATGGTTCATAATGAGCATATATGGTTCATTCACCTTTTTTAATCCCCACTGACTCTACATTCATAATTCAAATCTCAGGAGAAAAATATTTGCAAATATATTAAATTTAAACCCTTCATTTTTAAAAACAGTTCTCATCTCTAAAAAAATAAAGTGGGTAAAACGCAATATTATAACCAATAGAACTGTGTGAACAATAACATTAAGACGGAGGACTTACTTCTACTGACACGAAGACTCAGTCATTTTCATTCAGTATGTATTCATCTCAGAATTGTTTTCACACACGAATTTCACAACATACAGGCATACAGTAACATCAGAGGCAATATGATTAACTAATCAAGGTTGGCCCCTTTAGAACTGGTCAAAATTTAACTTCACATTAGGTTCAAAAAATATTACACGATTTCTTCCAAATCATGTACCATAGTTTTCTGGAAACACATATTTTCTAAAACCAGGTTACTGAATCTCCTTGTTTACATGAAAGCCAGACACTTCTTATAACTATTCTACTCCAACTTAAAACATTTCTTGCCTAAAAGATAATTTCCATGTAACATACTGACCTATGGAAAGATTCGGATTTGTTACACTGTTAGGTTTCAATGTTGATACCTGGATATTAATGCCAATTTTAACTTTTAATATAATGTTAAATTTGCACAAGAGTCACTCATGAAGACTGAATGCGTACAAGTAGTAGGTGAAGAAGAGAGGTATAGTATGCCTGGGCAGAGGCAGAGAAAACAAAAAGTTATTTAAGTCCGTCTATGTTGACATTGCTTTGCCAACAAAGGTCCTTCTATTCAAAGCTATGGTTTTTCCAGTAGCACATATGGAAGTGAGATTTGGACTATAAAGAAAGCTGAGCACCGAATAACTGATGCTTTTGAACTGTGGTGTTGGAGAAGACTCTTTTTTTAAAAATATATAAATTTATTTATTTAAATTGGAGGCTAATCACTTTATATTGAATTGGTTTTGCCATACATTGACATGAATCCATCATAGGTGTACATGTGTTCCCAATCCTGAACTCCCCTCCCGCCTCCCTCCCCATCCCATCCCTCTGGGTCATCCCAGTGCACCAGCCCCGAGCACCCTGTCTCATGCATCGAACCTGGACTGGCGATTTGTTTCCCATACGATAATACACGTTTCAATGCCATTCTCCCAGATTATCCCACCCTTGCCTTCTCCCACAGAGTCCAAAAGACTGTTCTATGCATCTGTGTCTCTTTTGCTGTCTCACGTACAGGGTTATCATTACCATCTTTCTAAATTCCATATATATGCGTTAGTATACTATATTGGTGTTTTTCTTTCTGGCTTACTTCACTCTGTATAATCGGCTCCAGTTTCACCCACCTCATTAGAACTGATTCAAATGTATTCTTTTTAATGGCTGAGTAATTTTCCATTGTGTATATGTACCACAGCTTTCTTATCCATTCTTCTGCTGATGGACATCTAGGTTGCTTCCATGTCTTGGCTACTATAAACAGTGCTGCGATGAACATTGGGGTACACGTGTCTCTTTCAATTCTGGTTTCTTTTGTGTGAATGCCCAGCAGTGGATTGCTGGGTCATATGGCAGTTCTATTTCTAGTTTTTTAAGGAATCTCCACACTGTTCCCCATAGTGGCTGTAGGAGAAGACTCTTGAGAGTCCCTTGGACTGCAAGGAGATCAAACCTGTCGATCCTAAAGGAAATCAGTCCTGAATATTCACTGGAAGGACTGATGCTGAAGCTGAAACTCCAATACATTGGCCGCTTGATGTGAAGAACTGACTCATTGGATAAGACCCTGATGCTGTGAAAGATTGAAGGCAGGAGAAGAAGGGGACGACAGAGGATGAAATGGTTGGATGGCATCACCAACTCGATGGACATGAGTTTGAGCAAGCTCCAGGAGTTGGTGTTGGACAGGGAAGCCTGACGTGCTGCACTCTTTGCGTGCCACAATGAGTTGGACATGACGGAACTGAACTGAACTGAACACCTCTACACTCACACCAGATGCAGAAAGCCATCAACAGACACCTATGCACTAGAAATGAGAAAAGAGGATAGTTTTTTTCTTAAAGATACTGGCTGGGAAAGACTGAGGTCTTAGATACAGGAGTAGGACATGGCAGGGTGCAGGAGTGAGGAATTGAACTAGAAACAAAGGTATTATTTACAAATCTACTTAGAGAAAAATTCATTGCTTCTTACCTGCTCTTGGAATTCTATAATCAATCAATTGCTAATCGGAAACAAAGGCAGAATGAAGACATATTCAGACATGCAAGGATGTAAAGTTCATCTCTTATGTTTCCTTAGAATGCTTTTGGAGAATATTCTCCAACAAAATCTACAGAGTAAAGCAAGAAAGAATACATGGGATCCAAGAAGCAATGGATCCAATCCAAGAAACTAGTGAAGAGAAGATCTTGTTGGAAGTTCAGTTCAGTCACTCAGTCGTGTCCAACTCTTTGTGACCCCAGGGACTGCAGCACACCAGGCTTCCCTGTCCATCATCAACTCCTTGCTCAAATTCGTATCCATCAAGGTAGTGATGCCATCCAACCATCTCATCCTCTGTTGTCCCCTGTAGGCAATTTAGAAAGCAAGTAATCTAAATCAGAGGAGGACCAAGGAGTCCAAATGGAGAACTACAGTGTAAAAATGAAATAAGTAGAAAAAATGGCTGATTCATATGACAATACATCAGAAAAAATTAAGGATCTGTGGAACTTAATGTAAACAAAACATTCAGGTGATTAACTTAGGAAAAACACAATGCTGTATAAAGATAAAAATTTTATTCTAGGTTCCAGTTCTGGATAATACGGAGTAAGTAGACTCCATTCTCTCTCTCTTCCTCTGAATGCTGCTATAAAACCTGGACAAAAAACATGGAATAGCTATTTAAGGACTCTAGAAAATAAATGATAACAGGCATATTTGGGGATAAAGCTAAAACCTGAATATCCCTAGTTTGAAACCTGGCCTTGGGCACCAGGGTTTGAAAAGAGTTCCACAATAATCCCTCAAGTTCTGGATCAAGATAAGGATCTTAGAAAGATCCTTACAGGAAAATTCACCATAATCCTTTTTTTCCTTTGTTCTCTCATGCCTCAGTCCCAGGCAGTTTGGGGGAAGAAAAATATGATTTTGGATATGTTAAGACTGAGATCTCAATTAGACATCCTAGTGGAAATCTTGAGTAAGCTGTTACATACATGAATCTGGGTTACACTGTAGATGCCCATGCTGAACATGTAAGACTGGTTGGGCGTCCTCAATCTGTCCTCAGTCTGCAGATGGTATTTTAAACCATTCATTTGCATGAATATAAAGAAAAAAGAGAAGAGGTCAGAGGGTAGAATGGTACTAAGCAGTCAGGGAGAGGAGAGAGAACTATCAGAAGATGTTATTACCATGGAACAGTAGGAAGAAAGTAGGAGGAAATAGCAGCCTGGTAAGGCAGGAGGAAAACAAAGAAAATGTGTTGAGCTAAAGCCAAGTAAGAGGCTTCCAGGTGGCTCTAGTGGTAAAGAACTTGCCTGCCAGTGCAGGAGATTTCAGAGACACAGTTTCGATCCTTGGGTCAGGGAGATCTCCTGGAGGAGGGCATGGCAACCCCCTCCAGTATTCTTGCCTGGGGAATCCCCTGGACAGAGGAGCCTGGCGGGCTACAGTCCATGGTGTCACACAGACTCAAGACACAACTGATATGACCTAGCATGCACGCAAAGCCAAGTAAATAGAGTAATCAACTATGTCAAGGGCTGCTGGTGGGTGATATGAGCACTGTGAACTGATCAAGTTCAGCAAAGGGCACCTTATCAAAGCAGTTTCAGTGGAGAGGTGGGGGCACTTGACTGGAAGGGTTTGAGACAACAGAGGGTTCTACCTATGGGATGAATGAGGACAAGTTTATTAAAACCCAAATCTTCTCATTAAAACAATTAAAAGGCACAATAAAATATTTTAAAAATCTTCTTAAAAGTATCAAAAAGCTGAAAAGATCATGAGGATTTACCAGGTCAAAACCTAAGTGAAAATGTGATCCTAGAAAGTGACTGATGAAGTAGCTTTCTGCCTGATGGCATTTGAAGATTCGAAAGCTAATTTCTGAAAAACTGCCGGGGCAAGGTAAACAGAGCTCAAAAGCCACAGTCAGTTTCATGGGGGCATCTAAAAAGGAAACCCTCCCATCTTAAAGCTGGAAACTGAAAGGGCTACACACTTCAGGGTGAAGGAGAAACCACAACTGAACGTGTGCCCCTCTCTGTAGCATCCAGAGGATTGCAAGGATGTGTGTGCACTTTAGAGTAAGAGGAAAATGAGCCAACCCCTAAGATTTTATGATCACAGGACATCCTTCATGTGGGTGGGAAGCCAGATTCACCTTCCCCAAGTGTTCTAAAATATCCCAGACCATTAGGTGCTTCCCATAAACAAAAGCAAATCTTCCCTGGAAGAACACGCCTGCAGCTGGTCTTTAGAATTCCTTCAATATAATTGTTTGAAGACAAGGAACAGCATAGCACCAAAAAGCAATCAATCAAATAGGGAACTAAGGTGCCATGTTAAACAACCAGCGGAAACAATCTGGAGCAAAGACTCTGGATATTGAAATTCTCAGACAGGAATTCTAAAATAACCTGCTTATTTTGAGCCTGGGAAATAAGCCCTTCAACCCCTCCACTAGCATTTCTTCTTCAAAGACCGCTACCTAGAGAAATGTGAACTCTATTTCCCTTATAAAAATATGAATTCCTCAACCAAGCTCCTAGTGACAGATTTAGGTTTCCTAAGTCCAAGGTTATTTTTTGTAGCTTTCTTTTTTCCTTTTTTTTAAAATATTAAACAATAGCTATTGATGACTTCCCTTGAACTATCCACATTTTCAAGAAAAAATAATAAAATAACCTGCTTACTATGAAGACAAGTTTGAAACTATCATCTGTGAAAGGGATCACACACAATCTAGCATTTTGAGTAGAATAAAACATCTACTTTAATTTTGCTATATAACATTTCATTTTGCTATATAACATTTCTGCAGAGGACAATGCTGGAGTCTGTATATAGTTCCATAAGGTCAAGTTTGCTAACCATGCTTTTTTATATCATATTGACTTTTTGCCCAATGATTCAAGTTTTTTAAAAAAGCAAGAAAAGATAAAGGGCTAAAACCACATAGAGATGAAGGCCCAAGTGCCAAAAATGTGCCCAAAGTAGTAACTCTTGAACTCCATTCAGAGACGAGAATTCTAAAATAACCTGCTTATTTTGAGCCTAAGTTGTTTATCAGGGAATTCAACTGTGATGGAAAACGATGTGTACAAAGTGAAGTGAAGCTGCTCAGTCGTGTCCGACTCTTTGCGACCCAGTGGACTGTAGCCCACCATGCTCCTCTGTCCATGGGATTTTCCAGGCAAGAGTACTGGAGTGGGTTGCCATTTCCTCCAGAGGATCTTCCTCGATCGAACCCAGGTCTCCCACATTGTAAGCAAGGCGCTTTACCGTCTGAGCCACCAGGGAAGTCAAAGACTCTTTAAATCTTCACTGAAGTGAAAGATTTTTAAAATCTTCATTGACATTCTCACAAGCATTAAAAACAAGTTATAATTATCTTCTTAAGTAAAGTGAAAGAAGATTTTCAGATAAATTACTTCAGAAATACATACATCTTATTATCTATATTTTAAGGTCAATCTATGTTTTTAAGTCATATATATATATATGCATACACATGCACATATACACACAGATAAGATAGGTGTACATATATATCAACCCTGATAGTTCAGTTGGTAAAGAATCTGCCTGTAATGCTGGAGACCCTGGTTCAATTCCTGGTTTGGGAGATCTGCTGGAGAGGGAATAGGCTACCCACTCCAGGATTCTTGGGCTTCCCTTGTGGCTCAGCTGGTCAAGAATCCACCTGCAATGCAGGAGACCTAGCTTTGCTCCCTGGGTTGGGAAGATCCCCGCAGAAGGGAAAGGCTACCCACTCCAGTATTCTGGCCTGGAGAATTCAGTCCATGTGGTTGCAAAGAGTTGGACACCGAGCAACTTTCACTCACTTCACTCACTCATTTATATGTCAACCTATTAGTAATTCAAAGTACTAACTCATAGATCACAGATAGACCAATGGGACAGAATCCAGAAAGAACAAAATATGTGTGAAATCTGGTAAAAGATAAAGATGACACCTTAAATCAGCGGGAGGAAAAGATGGCTTAAATAATAATGTTCTGACATCTGGATAGCTATCCCCCCAAAATTTAAATTGGCCCTATAATCTCACATCTTACACCAAAATTATTTCAAGGAATCAAATATTTTAAAGTAAAATATAAAGCTGGAAAATAGTGGATATTTTAAAAAGTAATCTTGGTGTGGATAAGTACTTTCTACCTGTGATTTAAAACTCAGAAGCAATAAAAGAAAAGATTAATCAACTTTGTTTAAGAATCAAAAGCTTTGTAAGGAACAAAAACACCACTGTCCACCAAGTCAAAGACCAAAACCAAAACTAATAAAATACATTTGCAACTCATGACAATAGCCTAATCGTATTGTTGTTAAGAGTGCCTTTAAATTGATTTCTAGAAACCAACAAGCCTAGAATGAGAAAAACAATGGCTCTTAAGCACACGAAATGATGCCCAGTCTAATAAACACATGAAATGATGCCCAACCTAATTCACAGTTAAGATAAGGGCACTCTCAGTTATGATTAAGTGCCAGGATCTAATGTTTAGCATGGTGAATGAATTAATAAAACTGTATTGTACACTTGAAAGTTGCTATGAGAGTAGAACTTCCATGTTCTCACCATTAACAACAAGAGCAAAATGCTAAGTGTGTGAGGTGAAGGCTGTGTTAACTAACCTTATTGTGGTAAACATTTTGAATATATATGTACATTGAATCATTACATTGTACACCTTAAACTTACACAATGCTGTAAATTGATTATATCTCAGATTATATTTCAATCAAACTGGAACAAAAACCCATCTTGAGACACTCTTTTGCTCAGACTGGCAAAGATCAAGGAGTTAGCTAATGTTCTGTGCTGGCAAGCTATGGGGCCCCCACCTCCCATGCCTGTGGACATACAGTACAGCCTCTAAGGAGGGCTAGATACCACTGTTTGGCTAAGTTAAAAACTGAAGGCACCCTTTGGACCTAACAATCCACTTCAGGGAGTTTTTCCACCAAAAATACTTGCCAATGCACATAACCAAGGACATTAATTGCAGCATTTCTCTTTCTTTAATAGTGAAAGCAGAACATGCTGTTTTTCTTTTTAGTAGGAGAAAATACAAGGTTTATTTGCATGTGCCTGAGGAGCTCTCAGTAATGAGTAACTTGCTGAATACTCAGAGGTAAAGTCTTATATACCAACTTAACAAAAGGAGGAGCTTCACTGGGAAGTATACCAGGTTCTGCTGGGTGCTTTTTTTAACAGACCATTTTATACCTGCCTTTTTTCTTAATATATATATATATTTTATTGAAGTATAGTTGCCTTACAATGTTTCAGGTGCACAGCAAGGTGATTCAGTTATACATAGACACATATATTATTTTTCAAATTATTTTCCATTATAGGTTATTATAAGATATTGACTATAGTTCCCTGCATTACAGTAAACCTTTGTTGCATATCTATTTTTTTTTTAATTAGAAATCTAGCATTCTATTTCAGAGAAGGCAATGGCACCCCACTCCAATACTCTTGCCTGGAAAATCCCATGGACGGAGGAACCTGGTAGGCTGCAGTCCATGGGGTCACTGAGAGTTGGACACGATTCAGCGACTTCACTTTCACTTTTCACTTTCATGCATTGGAGAAGGAAATGGCAACCCACTCCAGTGTTCTTGCCTGGAAAATCCCAGGGATGGTGGAGCCTTGTGGGCTGCTGTCTGTGGGGTCGCACAGAGGCGAACACGACTGAAGGGACTTAGCAGCAGCAGTAGCAGCATTCTATTTATACTAAGTCAAACAAGTGGAATCAAAATGTCATTAAAATATGTTAGGCAAAAGTTCATGTTTTCTAAAATATATATATTACACATACTATTTCTATAATCATTTTTTAATGTTCTTTTTCAAGCCTTAAAGAACATTAAAAAAAAACAGAAGAGGTGGAGAAACTGGAAAACAGAAACTAAATGAAATGGGAGTACTGAATATGAATAGAAAAAGTGAAACAAATTCGATAAAAGAAAAAGATCATCATTTTAGTTAGCATCAAATTCAAGTTAATTCCTGACTTCCCCATACCTCAATGTGCTCTTATCACATGCAATGGAATATTTTGCAGCTATTGGAAAGAGTCATAATGGAAAGATCTTTGAGATATGTTGCTAAATAAAAGCAAAATGCAGGACAACATATCTAGCACCTGTGTTATAGAAAGTTGACGGTTGTATATGTACAGACTATCTCTGGAAGGACACATCAGTTCAGTTCAGTTCAGTTCAGTTGTGTCCAACTCTTGATGACCCCATGGACTGCGGCACACCAGGCCTTCCTGTCCATCACCAATTACCAGAGTTTACTCAAACTCATGTCCATTGAGTCAGTGATGCCATCCAACCTTCTCATCCTCTGTCATCCCCTTCTCCTCTCGCCTTCAATCTTTCCCAGCATCAGGGTCTTTTCCAATGAATCAGCTCTTCACATCAGGTGGCCAAAGTATTGGAGCTTCAGCTTCAACATCAGTCCTTCCAATGAATATTTAGGACTGATTTCCTTTAGGATGAACTGATTGGATCTCCTTGCAGTCCAAGGGACTCTCAAGAGTCTTCTCCAACACCCCAGTTCAAACACATAGAAGCCGGTAACTGCTGTTACTGCTGGGAAGGGAAACTGGAAAGGTGGAAGAATGGGAGAGAGGAAGTTACCTTTCACTGTATAAGTTTCGAATTTGTACCATGTGCTATCAAAAAAGGAAAAAATGAAACCACATTAAACCACTTAAAAAACAGTGATGTTAAAGGAAAAAAAGTGATGTTATCTACCTAATAACACTCAGAGGATAACGCAGTCATAACTAACACGCCCTTCCTCTCCTACCTCCCCCCCGCTTCACTGCTTTCTTTCTCCTCCCCAGCATTTATTCACTGTGTAACTGGTTGAGTATAGTGAAGTTGCTCAGTTGTGTCCGACTCTTTGCGACCCCATGGACTGTAGTCTACCAGGCTCCTCTGTCCATGGGATTTTCCAGGCAATAGTCCTGGAGTGGATTGCCATTTCCTTCTCCAGGGGATCTTCCCAACCCAGGGATTGAACCCGGGTCTCCCGCATTGTAGACAGACGCGTTACCGTCTGTGCCACCAGGGAAGTCTATACCACCAGGTTGAGTATAGGTTTCCCTTAAAATGTAGCCCTGGGGATAGAAGTGCATTTTATAACCCATCAACTAATTGAAGTCATTTTATTTTAAAGAGATGTGTCGTATCCCCTCAGGCCTCAGCAAATTATTCCTTGGAAACAGTTAGATCACCTGTTTCCTAATTTAACATACATCTGCTCATCCTACAATGTGCTCAACTTGAGCTGGGTGCTGGGCCAAGTTCTTAACAAAAGCTCACAGACTTGTTGGGGAACTAGATAAAGAGACAATGATAAATCAATCTGGAGTGCCAAGGGCTACTAGCAGTTCCATTTTGGCAGGGTAAGGTGATAGATGAGGCTGGACAGTCTACATCGATCTGGTTGTGAAGGGCCTTGAAGGCCTTGCTTTTAAGCAGGTGTGACAGTGGTTGGATCTGTAGGATGGACACGTCATGTCACTGGTGGCTGGAATGGGAGATGGACTGGAGCCCACCACAAAGACTGGCAGGAGCCTGGGGAAACTTACCAGGAGGAATCTGGTATAGGACTGCTGCTGCTAAGTCGCTTCAGTCGTGTTCGACCCTGTGCGATCCCATAGATGGCAGCCCACCAGGGTCCCCCGTCCCTGGGATTCTCCAGGCAAGAACACTGGAGTGGGTTGCCATTTCCTTCTCCAATGCATGAAAGTGAAAAGTGAAAGGGAAGTCGCTCAGTTGTGTCTGACTCTTAGCGACCCCATGGACTGCAGCCTACCAGGCTCTTCCATCCATGGGATTTTCCAGGCAAGAGTACTGGAGTGGGGTGCCATTGCCTTCTCCGAGGGCATAAAAAATTGTGCTTTTCAGGTATAGGACTGCCTGAAAATATTTATAACTCCTTTATTTTTTTGTATCAGAATGGCTAAAAATGGTAAAATAACATCAGGTAATAATCAGAGCTGTGTCAGAGAGTGACACTGTACTTTGGTTAAGTAAGGTATGTTGCTGAAATAAATTAACAATTGAACTTTAGGTGGTTAAACAGTTTTACTAACTTTAGAATTTCCTATTCACTACAAGGGAAAAAAGTTGGGAAAAAAAGAAAAGCACAATCTTTTATGCTCTGGTAAAATTTATATATCAGTGGCAACTACCTGTAACTTAGAAATTTGAAATGTAACAACTAAAAACTGGCAGTAGCTTCCTTTGTGTTAAAGTGCCAAAGGTCATCGCACAGGCTGGTCAGGCTATTGAGGTCTTGCCTCTTCCCATACCACCTCAACTTGTTCACATGGTTCCCAACTCTGGTTTCATCCACACCTTTTTAAAGGTTCCTAACCAGCCCATGATGGGCTTCCCAGGTGACCCTAGTAGTAAAAAATCTGCCTGCCAATGCCGAAGATGTAAGAGATGCAGGTTTGATCACTTGCTCAGAAGATCCCCTGGAGAAGGGCATAGCAACCCACTCCAGTATTCTTGTCTGGAGAATCCCATGGACAGAGGAGCCTGGCGGGCTACAGTTCATAAGGTTGCAAACAGTTGGGACACTACTGAAGTGACTTAGCATGCACACAACCAGACCATGATAGTTCCTAGCTCTGAGCTTTCTTTCCCATTTTTCTCATATGTTCACTTTATCTAGAACACTCAAACTTCATTCCATTTGTGGCTCTTGTCATAAACTAATTCCTCACTGAGGTCTGCTGCAACCATGCAGTCTAAAGCTGGGCTCCTGACTCTTTTCCATACTATCTTTATTTACTCATTCCACATACTATAATTACTTGCTAAATACTAATATTTATATTTCCTTTTATAATACCCATCTTCACTATTTAAGGTTCATGAAAGTGGAAACTATGCATGTATAACCACTGTACACTATGCTTGGCAGAAATTATTAAATGAATGACTATCTTCCCCTTTCTGGTTTTCTGGCCACCAACATTCCCCTTTCAGAACACCTCTAGAATGGGCATTCCTAGTAATAACTCCCTCACTTGGGCTGGATGGGAGGACCTGCTATCGTTATCACAGGCTGCTCTCATGAGATGGCCCAAGGCCATGCTGTCACGCCACACTGCTTCTCATTTACACCCACATCAGCCTCACCCTGACATTTAAAACCAAGTGGTTCTCTAGGGTGGCCTAGAACATACCATGAAGGAAGTGACCCAGTGCAGTACGCAGCCTGGGTCAATTCTTTGATTCACCCTTTACCAGTTGTGTGACTTCTGACAAGTCTCTCATCCTCTCTTCAACCTTCAGATGGGGATGGTAGAAATGGTCTCACATAACTATGAGGATTAAGTGGGAATGCTTACAACAGTACCTGGCACCAGGTATGCCCTCAAACGTTAACTGTTACCCCCAGCGACTGACGACACAGCTCTTGATATTCCACGGCCTGAGCACTGTGCTTTCTGGGGTCAGGTAGGTTTAGACAGTCAGCATGGGGAGTTAGGACCACATTGCCATAAACAGAAACTCACTTGGAAGCACCATTTCTAGCCACTCTTCAGTTCAGTTGCTCAGTTGTGTCCGACTCCTTGTGACCCCATGAATCGCAGCATGCCAGGCTTCCCTGTCCATCACCAACTCCTGGAGTTCACTCAGGCTCGCGTCCATTGAGTCGGTGACGCCATCCAGCCATCTCATCCTCTGTCGTCCCCTTCTCCTCCTGCCCCCAATCCCTCCCAACATCAGGGTCTTTTCCAATGAGTCAACTCTTCTCATGAGTTGGCCGAAGTATTGGAGTTTCAGCCTCAGCATCAGTCCTTCCAATGAACACCCACTCTTAGTGATATCTAATTAGATCACCAGGCAGCTTGCACATCTTAAACACTGCATACTTTTCTCACTTATTTTCAGAAAGACACACTGATTAGTGATTCTTATGGAAAACATTTTTTTTTTTTTCCTGAGGATAGTGATGTGTGGTGTACAGGGTAAGACAAAGAATGAGGAAGGACATGTCCATACAACCAAACCCCGACATGGACAGAGAACCATCATGAGCACAGTGGAGATGTCCTTGAGTGATGGAAATATCTTTCTTCCCTTCACAAATTGATGTAAAAATATCGAAAGTAAAAATAGAATCCAAAATATATTTAGCAGGAGTTGAGGTGGGCACCTTCCCACTGCAGGATAAAGCAGGTAGGAGTGGTTATTTCCAGACTGTCCTGGTGGCTAATCCAGCATGGGTGGATAGAGCAAAGTACAAAGAGGGTAAGGAAGAGAAAAGAATTAAGACAGCTACAGGCTGTGCACTCTTAGATTACATTCACATGTAAGGAACTAAACATGGTTATTTTCTCAACCAAATGAGGCTGGAAGCCCTAGTCTGCTGCAAAGTCAAGGTACCATTTTAAACACAGTCACTGAATATGGAGAAAGGCAACATCTTGATGAGGTGCTGCTCTCTAAGCTAGGTGAACTTACCAGGGAGAACTCAGGTGCAAAATGAATCAGCTGGCGATGAGGAAGCCCTGATGAGAGAATTTGAGTGGGGAAACTTGGAGAAGTTTTTCCGTCAGGAGCTGGCACTTTCAGTAGCTATTCATGGGAGACTGGAGACATTGAAGAATATAACAAAAAGTCTACAAGCCAATTCTCTACTCAAACCCTTCCCCAGCCAGAGTAGAATTGGTACTTCCAAGGGAAATTCCAAAAATCACTGGGCAATTCCAAAGTGCCCTAAGAAAGCACTGGTATGGGAGATGGATTCTAGGTCTGCTTCTGTGTCCTTTTCCTAGAGTCCAGGTGAATGGAATGGGTACAGTGCCTCAGCACTTCCTCTGCCACATGTTCAGACTCATTATTTTGAGATGGTATAGACGTTGGTGTGCTGGGAAGTGTTTGTGCCACCAGGGAGTAGTGAGGGGTGGGCTGGATGTGCTGAGGATGGAGGGTCCCAGTGCTCCTCATCGTCTGTCTCAGTGTATATCAGCAAAACTAGAAAAGCAAGTTGCAGAATGAACTGCTCCATCTAGGAGGCTTGGGTAAAGAAAAGTCCCTGTCAGTAATCAGTAATTGCTCAACACTTTTCTAACGCCATGCAGACTGGCTGGCAGAAGTGAAGGTGGCTGAAACTCTAAGCCAGAGTTCTCAAAAATGCGCTTTCGGGGTTAAGCCAAAGGTCAGACTGCTGGCGTGCAGAGTCAGACTACTTCAGATTTAAAAAGTACAAAATAGCACCCAGGCAACTTTTGGCTCCCTTAGTTGAGAAGGTCATACATAAGGTGTTAATAATGTGGCAGAATAAAGTCACTGCTAATAGTCAGGTCAGATGAATCATAAATACATCCAAGTCGGCTCAGGCATTTCTAATAGGCCATTTATTTTTGCCTTCACAGACAAGGGAGTGACCAGTCATCTCAGAGGTCTAATTTCATGAAGACCCAAGCCTAACAGGAGCAGTCTCAGGGAAAATGGACTGTCATTGGACGGAGGGCTATCAGACTGCACTAAGGCTGGTAGAAGGACAGCTGCTGCAGCTGTCACTGGGATGAGTGGCAGCAGGAACCTTAGCCCAAAGGCAAGCAAACACCACGGGCAACAGCTCTTATTAAAAACAAAAGAAAGAACTCAGCTGAGAAATGTGTTTCTTGTGAGGGATTCAAGGTAAGGAGGTAACAGAACCAGCGGGACACAGGGATAGTACTGAAACCAGATCTCTGCAGCAGTGAGCAGGTTTCCAAGTTTATTGTTGGATCTGGGGTTGCCAGCCATGAGAAGCTACAGATGAACATGTATGGGCCCAGGGCACGGTGGATTCCAAGCAACCTCTTGGAATTCTGCTCCACCTGCAGCTCATCCGGGGAGAAAGGATGAGTTGTTGATCACCTAACAGGAGATAGCAACCCAAGTAGGCGGCCTTTATTAGGTGGTAGCTGAATTTAGAGAATTTGGGGCTTTAAAGCTACTGGACGCTTCCAAGTCTACGTTCAACCTGAAGTCCTGATTCCACCATCACAAAGAATATCCTCTCCTGTAACTTGGAGCTGAGGTACAGCTTTCATGGGGGCTGGCAGGTCACCCAACCTGATGGAGAGCACTTTCACAGACCAGGAACCTGCCACACAGCTTCCCAGACAACAGCCGACTTGCTCTTCCGCCTTCATGCCTTAGCGTGCTCCAGCCTGCAGTAGTGTGGGCTTCCCATTGTTTGTGATCGGGAAGGGGAGCTGCCATGAGGGGCTGTGTTTGAAGGCAAATGGATGTTATTTTATCTGTGATTTCCACTGGCAGCACTAAAGAATTAAAGATAGTGAGGGAGCTGTACCTGCAGGACTAGAGTATCACTCCGGCTTCTGGGAGTGGCCCCTGCCACAGAATGTCACGGTGCTGCTGATCACTCCATGGAATTACACCACGCTGCTCAGTACTGTCAGAATGGGGTAATCTTTAAATGGTAGAATACCCAAGTGGTGGAGAGGAAATGGCCAACTTTTAAGTGCAAAATCAGAAATTCAAAGCTCTCTCCATCTTCTGTGAACACAGAGCTGATACCTTCAGACAAGTGGACAACAGGAAGGCAAGGACCAGGATCCGGCAGTTCAATATTCTGGGAGCAACAAATATACTCTAATGCAGTGGATACAGAGGACTGCCCAGCCAAGCGAAAGGGTGGTTAAGAGCACTCTGACAACCCACCCAAAACTCTAACCTCATCAGTTGCACATCATGAAATGGCAAGTCACAGAAGCAGAGGTGGCCCAGAACACCTCTAGGTTTTAGAATCATCACACTCAAAGTTGAGCATGCCCCTGACTGCCATGTGTAGAGTACTACAATGCAGAACAATTGGAAGAAAATGTCTGCACAGACTGTGTCCCTAATTTAGGGATTATCCAAGGGTGAGAGTCAAGCTGAAGCCCAGAAGAACTGGGTAACTCAGGAATTTAGATCAACCTCTGCCTTCCAGACAGGGGTCCTGTGTTCTGAAAGCTGGGTTTAGTGCAATATCCAGAATCATGGGCTGTGTATGAGGTCAAGTCACCAGTCCTCAAGAGCAAACTGGGTGGTAGTAATTGACATGATGCTACCAATTAGGAGTTGCTAAATCAAAAAAGGACACACTGTTCAAATGAATTATCCCAGGAGGCAAATACAAGTAAGAAGCCAGTGGACATATGAATCAGGGAAGTCTGACAAAAGGTGGTTTGAAGCAGAAGGCAGGAAGCATAATTTAACTCCTGGGCCAATGCATAGATAACTGCACTTTCTTTACACTGGTGTCAGCAGTAGGGGGTGAGGAAAACAAAGCGTTCCATTAAAGGTAGAAAGCCTCCTACAAGTAAAGTAAAATGCTTATAGACCATTTTCTTTTTTGTTCCTTTGCTTCTCAACCTTAATTTTTACAATTTTATAATTTCTCTTAATGGTGAACATTAGTTCAACATAGAAATTATTCTATGTTGTTAATGAAGGTCCATTCTGGTTCTGATACTTGTTAATTCAGACTAATTAAATATCACTGCTATTCAACCAAGATACTTCCTGAAGTATGAAGAATGTTTGCCATTCTTAAGGTTTCAAAACCCATACTAGTGTGAACCTTGATTCTCAGTAAAAACAAAATGACTATCTTCAAGTAAGCTTTCATGGTTATTCTCCTGCATTCAATAATACACTCAGTCTCAAAGCTCTTCCATGTCACTTTTCTCCTATATGATGTCTCTGATGCTGAATGAGGTTTGCAGTCTGGTTAAAAGCTTTCCCACATTTATTACATTTATAGGGTTTCTCTCCCGTGTGAATCCTCTGATGTTGAGTCAGGTGTGTACTTCGGATAAAGGCTTTTCCACAGATTTTACATTTGTAAGGTTTTTCTCTAGTATGAATTCTCTTATGCTGAGTGAGGGCTGAATGGTCACTGAAGGCTTTCTCACATATATTACATGTATAAGGCTTCTCCCCAGTATGAATTCTCTGATGTTGGGCTAGGGCTGATTGGTCCCTGAAGGCTTTCTCACACAAACCACATCTGTAAGGTTTCTCCCCAGTATGAATTTTCCGATGTCGTGCAAAGGATGAATTATCCCTGAACGCTTTCCCACATTCAATACATTTATAAGGTTTCTCTCCGGTATGAATCCTTTGATGTTCAGTAAGGGAAGAGTTCACCCTGAAGGCCTTTCCACATTCATTACATTCAAAAGGCTTCTCTCCAGTGTGAATTCTCTGATGCTGAAGAAAACTTGTACTCTGATTGAAGGCTTTCCCACATTCATTACATTTATAGGGTTTCTCTCCACTATGAATATTCTGGTGTTTGGTAAGATGTGCCCTACATACAAAGGCTTTGTCACATATATTACATTTAAAAGGTTTCTCTCCAGTATGTATTCTGTGATGGTGGGCAAGGTGTATGTTTCGGATAAAAGCTTTTCCACATAAGTTGCATTCAAAAGGTTTCTCTCCAGTATGAATTTTCTGATGATAAGTAAGTGAGGAGCTCACTGAGAAGGCCTTGCCACATTCCTTACATTCATATGGCTTCTCACCAGTGTGAATTCTTTGGTGATGGATGAGGTGTGTGCTCTGGTGAAAGGCCTTCCCACATTCTCTACATTCATATCGCTTCTCTTTAATAACAATTTTCTGATTTGCATTAAGTTTTTCACTATGAATCTTCTGATGTTTATTGAGGGTTGAACTCTTATTGAAGACTTTTCCACACTCGCTACATTCAAAGGCTTTGCTAGACTGAAATCCCTGACTTTGAACAAAAGATGAGTTCATGGTGCTGTGTTTTCCAGATTCATCACATTTCTGGTCACCAACCACAGACGAAGTTTTCTCACGAGCAAGCACCACTTGCTTCAAGTTTATCTCCTGGCCTCCATGCTGCCATTCCAACAGGCTATCATATTTCCAGCAACTATCTCTAGTGAATCTTTCCTTTATCATCCACTGACCCAATTCTCCTTCAGGAATATCTGTCTTGAGAATAGATTTCTTATTCATAGGTGTAATCACCCAGTCTGAAAGACATTAAAAATAAACATGTCTGTTTTATCATAGTAAAACATCTAGTTGGGATAAGTACATGACCTTGTTTATAATGCTAACAAAGAAGCTGCAATTTTGAAGACTTCTTGAAATGAATATAGAAAAAGGGGAGAAGAGGTGGATAGAAGATATGGCAGGACCGGGTTGATCAAATATACTACGTATGAAGCAGGAAAATTTGGAGATGGCATTCAGAAATCATAGGCCTGAGTAAAATATTTATTTTCTTTGTGATTACAGAGAAGTTACCTGAATTTTAAAGTCTCAAAAAACCTATACAGACAGCAATATGCTAAGGAAAAAAAAACAACAACATACATCTTAACTATTTTAGTGATTTGGGCATTAAAATAACCTAAATGTGGCCTTAAGAAACCACTGCAATTAGAGGTTGACACCTGGTAGAAAAAAAGTTCAGCTTTCAGAATAACTACTAAAATCACCGTTTATGTTCTGTAAACTCATTTCAGCATTCAGATGGAAAACAAAAAGTTAGGCTGTGAAACACTGACATCTACTAGTAAAGTTAGGACTTCCTGCTGTGGTAAGGGCTTCCCAGGTGGCACTAGTGGTAAAGAACCTGCCTGCCAATGCAGGAGATAGGAGTGACACCAGTTTGATCCCTGGGTTGGGAAGACTCCCTGGAGGAGGAAATGGCAACCCACTCCAGTATTCTTGCCTGGGGGAATCCCATGGACAGAGGAGCCTGGTGAGCTGCAGTCCATAGGGTTGCAAAAGAGTCAGACACGAATTGAGGTGACTTCACACACATGCACGTTACTGGTAAGGAAGCAATGTCTTCAAACCTATATGAACGTGACACTGATATGAGGAAAATGTACCATGATGTGTGAGCACAGAAAATTTGGAACAAGGCAGAAAATCTGCCAGAATATATCCAGTATGTCTTGGAGGCAAGGCCCTGAATTTGGGGAAAGGCCTATACTAGTCATTAGAAATGGGACTCTGCTACTGGGATATGGGCCATGGTCTCATGAGTTGTCTGATAAGATTCCTCTCGCCACAAACAAATTCCACACTTACTCAACAACATTCTCACTTGGTCTCATGGTAGCCTGATATTAACAAGCAGAATTTGAATGAACATTAGTTTCTGGTACATATTTGTGAACGACTGTCTTTTAGTTTGTCTATTTAAGACTTTGTACCAAGAAATGCAATGATAAGCACTTGATATTAACAGATGATGCAAAGATTCCTGGGAAAGCCTATCAAGAACAAGCCTCCCTCAACACTTTTTTCTCCTACTCCCTCCAGAAAATCTATAAAGAGCTATAATCATTATCATCATCATCATCTCCTTGTACTTATCTGGAAAAGAAAGTTAAACAGGTGTAGTTCAAGGCTAAAATCCTTGTGAGCTTAGAATAACATATCTTCACTCAAAAGAAAGAATGTTTAAACACCTGTTTTGCCAAATCTCAAAATCTTAAGAACTGAATTTTGCTTCTGGACCTGATAGAGTGGCCCTGTGGCAGACCAACATTATTGCAAAAAATAACTGAAAAAAATCTGCACTGAAAAAAGAATCTGTCTAAGGTCATCAGATATCACTTGAGGCCAACTTGATAGTCTAACATTTGAGAGAGAAGGAAAATGCAGAGAGGTGATCCAGTTTTTTTCCTCACAGAATTTGATGAATTCTTAAGCTTCTCAAGACAAGAAACTAAGCTAAGTAGAAATTCAGAATTCTCTATAGTCTTATAGTACCGCTGAGCTAAAAATTGGAATTTAGGACCTTCTCAGGGTGGGGTGAGTGGTGGTCACAGTAAACATATAAAGCTCTCAGCTGGGACTCCTGGAGGGCTACAACTCAGTGGCAAGGGCTTCAGGAACATTCAACCCAATCTCTAGCTAAAGAGTCCCTGGATGGATTAGGAAGGTTTGCTTTCACTCCAACTGTCTACCAGAGGGAAGGCAGGCTTTCTCTGGAGGGAAAATAACATCATTCAGAGCCTATTCACTCCTTCATACATAATGTCTAGAATTCAGTCTTAAAGTACCAGGAGTACTAAGAAATT
The DNA here is from genome assembly GCA_006410935.1 of Redunca redunca. NCBI lineage: Eukaryota > Metazoa > Chordata > Mammalia > Artiodactyla > Bovidae > Redunca > Redunca redunca. Next base: position 98,738 of record SJYQ01008882.1, on the reverse strand, counting down.
ATTGAATCAAGATAAAAAGCAAATAATAGACAGAGATCCTCAGAATTCAGATACCAAAGTTATCAGACATGGGGTTTAAAAATAAGTGTGAATACTGTGTTCAATAAAACAGATAAGAATGAGAATTTTAACAGAGAACTGGAACCAAAGAATCAAGTGAAAATTCTAGAACTGAAAAATATAATAAATGAAATAAAGAACTCAGTAGATGGATTTAACAGTATATTATCGGACATAGCAGAAGAGAGGAAATGTGTGCTGTGCTTAGTTGCTCAGTCATGTCCAACTCTTTGTGACCCCATGGACTGCAGCCCGCCAGGCTCCTCTGTCCATGGGGATTCTCCAGGCAAGAATACTGGAGTGAGTTGCCATGCCCTCCTCCAGGGGATCTTCCCAACCCAGGGATCGAACCCAGGTCTCCCTCATTGCAGGCGGATTCGCTACCATCTGAGCCACCAGGGAAGCCCAGAAGAGCCTATGCACCACAACTAAAGAGTAGCCCCCACTCCCTGCAACTAGAGAAAAGCCTATGCAACAAGGAAGACCCAGCACCATCAAAATAAAATAAACAAAATCATTTAAAAANATAAGATAAACTTGACCTAAATGATATACTGAATATTTGGAACCATACCCAGCAATGACAGAATATATATATTTAAGTCCATACATAACATTAACCAAAATGGAGAAGGAAATGGCAACCCACTCCAGTATTCTCGCTTCAGAAATCCCATGGACAGAGGAGCCTAGTGGGCTACAACTTAAGTGATTAAACCACCACCACCAAAGTAGAATAAACACATTTCACAGGACACAGATCATTCAAAATGTGTACTCTGAACTCAATGGAATTACACCAGAAATAAATAGCAAAATACCAAAAAGGTAGTTAGAGAATCCCCAGATATTTTACAACTAGTCCATACATTTTAAAATAACTGATTAAAAAAAAGAGGAAATCACAACCAAACTTGAAAATATTGTAAACTAAATGGTAACAGAAACATGAAACATAACAAAATGCAGCTGCAGCATGGTTAAAAAGAAATGTATATCGTCTATCTATATCAATTATCAATCTCAAGAAATCAGAAAAATAGAATATTAAATACAAAAGGGAAAGGAATAACAAAAATAACAGAAATCAATAACTTAATTAAAAATCGACAGACCTCTATCAAGACTAGCAGAGAAAGAAAGAAGGCACATTATTACCACTATCAAGAATGATACAGCAGTAGAGACACAGACATAGAGAACAGACTTGTGGACACAGTGTGGAAAGGAGAGGGTGGGACAAACTGAGAGAGCAGCATTAAAACATAAGCATTCCCATATGTAAAACAGATAGCCGGTGGGAACTTTCTGTATGAAGAAGGGGGCTCAACCAGGTGTTCTGTGACAACCTAGAAGGGTGGGATGGGGTGGGAGGTGGGAGGGAAGCTCAAGAGGGAGGGGACATATGTATACCTACGGCTGATTCGTGCTGATACATGGCAGAAACCAATACATCAATGTAAAGCTCCAATTAAAATAAATAAATTTTATTTATTATCCTCCAATTAAAAACAAATAAATTTAACAAAGTAATGATAAAGGTAACATCAAAACAGATTTTAAAGAGATTTATAAAATAATAACATAATGAGGAAACTTTATGCCAATAAATTAAAAGACTAAGTTCTAGGAATGTATAGTATACCAAAACAGACACAAACAAAAACACAGAAAATCTGAATGGTCCTATATCTAATAAATAAATTGAATCTTCAATTTAAAACCTTCTCACAGGGGCTTTCCTGGTAGTCCAGTGGTTAACAATCCTCCAGCCAATGCAGGGTACACAGGTTTGATCTTGGTCCCAGAAAATCCCATACGCCTTCAAGCCACTAGGCCCATGGACCACAGCTGCTGAGCCTGTGCTCTAGAGCCTAAGAGCCACAAGAGAGGCCACCACAATGAGAAGCCACGCGCCACAGTGAAGAACAGTCCCCACTGGCCACAACTAGAGACAGCCCACGTGCAGCAGTGAAAACCCAGCGCAGCCAAAAACAAAACAAATAAAAATGAAAAAAAAAAACACTCTCATAAAGAAATTTCCAAGCAGATGGCTTACTAGTGAATTCTTCTAATCATTTAAGGAAGTCCAGTCTGTATACAAATAGGCCAATGGGACAGATTATAGACCCCGAATCAGACCTATGCACATGTAGTCCCTATATGTATAACAAAGGCAGGTACACTGCACACAATGGGGGGAAAAGATAGTCTTTTCAGTAAATGATCCGGGGTCAACTAAATACCTGTATGGAAAATAAGGAAAATAAATCTTCCATAGGGCAAAACACAGAAGATCTCCAAGACTTTAAATGTCTTTAGTAAAACACAAAACACATTAACTATAAGGGGAAAATACCCTGATTAACTGGATTTTCCTAAAAATTTAGAACTTCAGTTTATCAAGTAACACCATTATTTCAGATGTGAAATAATATTTACAATATACCTATATGACAAAGGAGCAAACCCCAAATAGGCAACCCTACAATATATCAATGAGGAAAGATCAGCCAACTAAATAGAAAATAGGGGAAAGACTTATAGAAATTTTACAAAAGAGAATATTAAGTGATTAATAAAAAAGTTAAAAGATGATCAACTTCAGTCATAAGTTGAGATACAATGAGATACTCCCATACATCTTCTAGAAGGGTGAAAATATTTAATGACAATACTAAGTATGTAGGAGGATATGGAACCCTCATATCCTGCTGGCTAGAGTACAAACTGGTATAAGCACTTAAAACTATCTGGTTTAAGTATATTAAACTTGCATACCCATGAACTTAGTACCCCTAGCTATATGCTCAAGAGAAATGTATAATGTATTTCTCTAAAAGATGTACAAGAATGTTCATAATAGTTTCAGTACTACTGATAGCTCCAAGCTAGAAATAAAACAAAGGTGTAGCAACAGTAGAATGTACAAATGGTAGTGGGTTTACACAGTGAAATATCATACTTCAGTGAGAATGAACCAACTACTGCTGCATATGACAACATGGATGAATCTCAAACATACACCATGGAAGGTAAGAAGCCAGACACAAAAGAGCTGGCATGTTTGATTCCATTTATTAAACGTTGTAAAACAAGCAAAGCAAAGCTATGGTCTGGGTAGTAATTATCTTCAGGACAAAAGAAACAGAGAGGATGGGAGGGGGTTTCTGGTAATCAAGTAACATTCTATTTCTTGATATAGGTGCTGGTTATACTTTTTATAGTATTTATATTGTAAAAATTATAATTTATGTATTTTCCTGTGTTAGAACTACTTCCACAAAAACCTACTTTAAAAAACCTAGGACCAGCTTTCAAAAATAATTATTATTATAAATATAATATTTATAAATAGTAATAATAATAATAATCTGGTTCAATAAAAACAATTGTTAACTTTCCGTTGTAGCAGCTATTAGCTATGTCTATTAAAGCCTTTTCTTGATCGTGATCATAAAAACTTATCACCTATATATGAGAAAATTGGCTTTTTAATGTTTTGTGTTACAGGAAAACACTCATCTAATTGTATATCAACAAGGGGTCAAACACACTTTGGTTCTACCACGCTGAAGATGAACTGAGATGGGGAAAGACTAGATCCTCAAGTCAGTTCTCACTGGGGCCCAGGTCACTTCATGGGGGCTGAATTAGGAGCAATACCCATAGCTGCATTGACCCAAATTAAAAAAAACAAAGTATGGTTTTAAACAATTAACATATAACTCGAGGGTATCAAGCAAGGCATGCAAGTAGTATGATCCAAACCCTATACAACGTAGTCAAGAGGTCACACCCAGAGAGGGACCAGAAACTGACCCAATTTCCTCCAAATCATCAAAAGTTTCAAGACCTTTCACCATCAGGTATATCTGAGAGTGGCAGTGGGTAAAATAAAGAGTAGTGGTCAGTTTGTGTGTGTTAGTTGCTTCAGTCGTGTCCACCTCTTTCCGACCCTGTGGACTATAGCCCAACAGGCTTCTCTGTCCGTGGAATTCTCCAGGCAAGAATACTGGAGTAGGTTGCCACTCCCTTCTCCAGGAGATCGTCCCGACCTGGGGATCGAACCCAGGTCTCCTGCATTGGAGGCAGATTCTTTACTGTCTGAGTCATGAGGGAAGCCCAAGGTCAGTTTAGGAAGACTTTATTGCCCCCAGGTCTTCCTCAATTCAGAGAAGCGAGAGCTTCTCTCTCCCAACTGAGGAAAACCTCTAAAAAACAGGTTTTTAAGCAATGAAAGAGAAAATCTGAGAACACAGTGACTATAAAGGCAGATCAAAGTGTTTTTATATTTAGAAGTAAAATATTTTAATTGTAAAATGTGAATAAGAGCTTACAAATAACATAAGAGTTCTTGTAAACTAAAAAGGATGGCAGAATTTGAAACCTCAACAGAGAATTCCCACCATAAACAATTGGAAAACCAGGGAAAAAATGAAACAACTATTTTTAGGCAATGGACAAATGACAGGGAAAGACTGATTAAAATATTTAAAAATCCACCATAGATGAAATGGAAGACACCTGTCAAAAAGACACCTGTCAAAACTGAAGAAACCTGTCAAAAGTAGAACAAAAAATCCATAAAGATGGAAATTTTAATAAAAAGTTAAAATTACAAGCCCAATCCAGGAAGTATCAGGCATACCATCAAGAGCAAATAGAAAAAGCTGAAGGTGGAAATTAAAAAACACTAGAATAAAATGTCTTAGATCCACAAGGCAGAAATTCAGATGGAAGGCTCACCAGTGCTTAACGGATCCAAGCATAGGACCATAACATGGTCCGTCACTAAGAAACACTGGAGTAAATGAGGAGATCCTGCAAGCTTTCAGAGAGGAAAAATGGGATCACAAACGATGAAGAACCTGAATGATTTCAGATTTCTCATTACGAGACTGAGGACTAGAAAATACTAGAGTTCTGAAAAAAAAAAGACATCCAATGCTGAATTCTACCAGTGTTATGGCAGAAAAAAAGACATTGACAGACGCTAGGTTACCAAAAACTTATTCCCACGCATCCTTTCTTTGGAAGCTACTGGAAGATATGTGCCACAAAAGGAAGAAAGAAGCCAAGAAAAAGGATGACGTGGGACATGTGGGCCAGGAAAGATGGGATTTGTAGGAGGATGACAGCTAAGGCCCTGCGAGAACAGAGCAGGTCAGATTGCTCCAAAAGAGAATTTTCCAGGAAAATGAAATTGTTAGGGTGAAAGCTGATCTAAACTTTTGAGAAGAGATGCAGACAATGAGGCAAGGTCTGAGATTAAATTAAACTAAATGAACCCCATGAAAGACTGCTTAGGAAAGCAAAGGCAAAAGTCAGAATTACTACATGGGTCAGCTATGAATAGCACTTCAGAATGTAAACACTATTTCTCTGACCAAAAATACACTATACTGGGAGGACAGGGAATGGAAAAGGTAGTAAGGTGAACAGTTGGGGAAGTGAGTTTAGTCCTCATTTTTTAGAGAAGGAATTCAGTAAATAATACCTAAAACTGAGGTCAATAGGTAGCGATATAAACACATTCCTTGAAGACATGGAAGCAAACATACCAAATAATCTGCTGAAAGGAGAGAAAATGGTTATTTCTAAAGAGGAGAGAATGGGGATAAACAGGGACAAGAGGCCATCAGTTTTCATAATGAACACTGTAATTTCATTAAACTAAATGTATTATTGTGATGAAATTTAATACTGAAAATAAAGAAAAAGAACAAACTCCAAAAAAGTCAAAGGAAAGAACTAATGAAGAGCACAATTTAATGAAATAAAGATAAGATAGAAAGTATCAATAAAGTTTAAAATTTATTTATTAAATTTATTATAAAAGGGAAACTTTGATAAGATTTATACAGGAAAAAATGGAGAAGGAAATGGCACCGCACTCCAGTACTCTTGCCTGGAAAATCCCATGGATGGAGGAGCCTGGTAGGCTGCAGTCCATGGGGTCGCTAAGGGTCGGACACGACTGAGCAACTTCCCTTTCACTTTTCACTTTCATACACTGAAGAAGGAAATGGCAACCCACTCCAGTGTTCTTGCCTGGAGAATCCCAGGGACAGAGGAGCCTGGTGGGCTGCTGTCTCTGGGGTGGCACAGAGTCAGACACGACTGAATCGACTTAGCAGCAGCAGCAGTATACAGGGAAAAAAAAAAGACAAAAGTAAATATTATTAGAAAACAATTATGCTTTGATTCAACAAATACATAATGGGACCTGGTGACCTGAAATACAAGAGCAAACAGGATCAAGTCTTTCTCTCATGGATATAAGGGTAGAAAGGATCATTTTAAAAGGACACAGAAAACAGTGAAATAAAGATCATTAAGACTAAGACTGATTAAGAAGTTCAGCCAGTAAAGAAAGAGAAAAGATAAGCTATAGACTGGCACACATATTAACTGATAAAGTATTAGATTCCTGAATATCTCCTACAAGCAAATAAGATAAACTGTAACAGAAAAGTGGAGGAAGAATATTAATATTTCACAGAACACAAATAATCAACATATGAAAAGATGTTCAATTCCACTAGGAAACAAGGAAGCGCCAATTAAAATCACAATGAGATAACATTTCTCAGGAAGTTTGGCAAGTTCATGCTACTCTGGCAAGTAACAGGAACTTGTATCAACTATGAGTATAATTAGGACCAATTAATTTAATCAGCAATCTGGAACTATCTAGTAGAGCTGAGAAAGTATATACTCTTAAACCCAGTATTTCTATACCTATGAATACACCTAAAGAAACTCCCAAACAAGGCCCAAATATTTAAGGAAGCATGTACAAGAATATCCAGGTCAGCAGTATTCAAAAAGCAGCAAAAAGTCTGGAAACAACCTACAGTCTGTCAACAAAACAGATTAAGGTATAGCCATTGAAGAAGTATCGAGTGCAGCTAAAAATGACTAAAGCTACACATCTCAACAAGGATTTTTAAAATGCAAGCTGTGAGACTTCCCTGGAGGTCCAGTGGTTAAGACTTGAGCTTCCAATGCAGGTGGCTCGGGTTTGAGCCCTGGTGGGAGAACTAACATCCCCATACCATATGGCTTGGCCAAAAAGTTAAAAAAAATAATAATAAAAAAAGCAAGCTGTGGAAAGGTAACTGCAGTACAATACATATATATCAAGCTTTAAAGCATGCAAAGCTAAACAACATTGCTCAGAGCTATGGATAAATGTGGGCTTCCCAGGTGGCGCAAGTGGTAAAGAATCCTCCTGCCAATGCAGGAAACACAAGAGATGCAGGTTCTATCCCTGGGTAGGGTTTGATCCCCTGGAGTATGAAGTGGCAACCCACTCCAGTATTCTTGCCTGGAGAATCCCATGGACAGAGGAGCCTGGTGGGCTACAGTCCATGGTTTCGCAAAGAGCTGGACACGACTGAAGGGACTTGGCACGCACGCATGGATGGATAAATGTGGTGAAGGGCATGAAGAGCCAGGGCTAGAGCTAGTGTAAAATTCAAGCTGGGGGCTCTCTGGTATGAAAGGAGGAAGATTTGATGAGGAAGGACATATCAAACTTCACAGGGGTAGCTGTGTTCTGTTTCTTAAGCTGGACCATGGAACGTGGAGGCTGTCTGCCTATTCTTCAGACTGTTCAAAATACACCAGTATTTTTGGGCTTTCCTTGTGGCTCAGCTGGTAAAGAATCCGCCCACAGTGTGGGAGACCTGGGCTTGATCCCTGGATTGGGAAGATCCCCTGCAGAAGGGTAAGGCAACCCACTCCAGTGTTCTGATCTGGAGAATTCCATGGACTATGGGATAGCAAGGAGTTGGACACGACTGAGCAACTTTCACTTTCATGGATTGTGGGGGCTGTTTACGTATTCTTCAGACTGTTCAAAATAGTACATATTCTGTTCTGTAGACAGGATTACAGTATCAAAATACATCTGTCTGAAGTTAAAAAAAAAAGGAAATGACAATGCTAAGTGTTAAAATAATAGTATGAAAGAGAAATAAGAGCTAATTCTCTACAAAATGTCTCAACAAATTTTAAAGAAAAAAAATGCAGATAAAAATGAGAAAGAGGACATAATATAAAATGTTAAAATTATAGATGAAACCATGTACAGTTGTAAATGAATATATTTTATAGCTCAAGAAAAGGTAATTTAAAGCTAAAGGGCAAAATGTGCAATTGATATAACAAAAAGAAACAAAAAATATAAACAGATTAATAAATAAGGAAAAAATGTTAAAAGTTACTAGCAAACTACTTAAATTAAGGGATGAGGCAGTTTTCTTCAGGTTTACTGAGCGAACAATTTCTGTATAAGTAAAGCTATTTTGGAGAAGGGTGGAAAATGACACAGTTTGAGCATCATGCTGGTTTAACCCTCATCTTGCCTTGCATATGTTGAAATTAGTTAACCACACAGAAGCTTGTGTTTTTGTAAGTAGAGTTAATCATCTTTGCCTTACAGGTTGTAAGGCTGAAATGGGGCAGCTAACACATCTCCAGAGATCACCCAGCAAGGTTCTGATCCACACGGGCTCAAAAGTCAGCTCCCTGTGTATACTAGCTGACAGCCCAGGGAAGAGAAAAATTTTAAATGAAAGCTACCAGAAGGACTTTTCCTTACTATGAAGAAAATTAAGTGTCTGTCTAAACCAAGAGTGACCAATGCAACAACAGAAAAGTTCCAGATCCTCTCCCTTGAAAAGTCATAGATAAACCTATTATCATTGTTCTATATGGTCTTTTAAGTCCTAGCCAGTAATTAAGAAGTGAAACAGAAAGAAGAAAACCTAAAACTAAAAATGACTCACTAAATAAGAAGAATAAGAATTGGAGAGTGACATGAGGGGAATAAATATTTGGAAATGACTACCACTTTCTTATAGCAGCAATTTGCAGTTGAAAAACAAAAGGAAAGAGGTTATATTAAAAAACAAAAATATAACTTGAATAGGAAATTGAAGGAACTTTATTAGGGTAATTCTTTGGTGGTCCAGTGGTTGGGTCTCTGCCCTTCCACTGCCAGGAGCCTGGGTTTGATCCCTGGTCAGGGAACTAAGATCCCACAAACCTCGTGGTGCAAAAAACAAACCAACCAACCCCAACACTATATTGGGAGATATAAAACAAGATTTCTCTCCGTGTCTGACTGGCTGACCACTAATCATCCTTCGTGAATCAGCTCATGGTTTGGGGTGTCGAGGAAATTCAGAAACAAGAGGTGTTGGAGCAGAGGTTTGTGAAATGCATCTGGGAAGGGCTGAATCATGATCCCCTGGATTTTCATGTCATTACTCACACCTGACTCTAAAATCCCTTCCAGGCATAAAAGCCCTCTTCAGTTTCACAATTGCCCCACAAAAGTACAATAAAGAATTTGTGTCAATGATGACTAATGGAAGAATAAAAAGAATAAATGATGTTATTATGCCAGAGTACTGGGACAGTGGATTCATTTCTTTTAATTCCCACCCCATCTTTTTTTGTTATAACATTGCTTGTATAATACAGAGTAAAATACTAAAAATGCCTTAGTCTGTAATAAACATACAAACTCAGAATACTACTGAGGCAAGTTAAAAGATTTTGATAACTGAGTTTTGGAGTTAAGACATTTAAATTCTGTAACAGATCAGATCCTAGACATTCTAGGTAGAGTTATTTACTGTAGGATACAAAGTCCTCCCTACTTCATTGGGTTTCTGTGAAAAATCAATAACAAAAGGTTTTAAAAAATATTTTGCAGTTGGCAAAATGCTGGCAGAAAGTGAAAATGTTGTAATGTCTTGGATAACGCAATAGCTCTCTGGAGTATTCACGGATTTGGGGAGAGGCACCCCTGTTCCTGCTCTTGAGCTGCCAGATCCAGTGGGTTCCTCAAAACAAGTAACAGCCACTAAACTAGCGTGTTCTCTGTATCCCTAAGCAACAAGTCTTTGCCCCTTATTAGGTGCCAAGCACTGTGCTGGGTATGAGCAAAACATGCAATAAATCTGGCTATGCTTGTATGGTACTTACAGCCCAGCGCAGCAGCAGCAGAAGGTGAAGAATAGTAAAATGCTGGGTGTAGGTACATGTGGATGAACAAACATGGAGGTGGTGGAAGAAATCTGCACTGTTTGTCTGGAAGAGCTGCCTCAGTGGGCACACAGTGACTGGCCCTGAGGACCAGAAGCTGCTCAGCTGGGTGTAACCCAGTGCTCTCCCTCCTCACTGGAGAAGTCTGAGCAGAGACTGCATGCTTGGGTGCTTAGGGAACAACAGGACACATAAGCACAGTGCATGGCATAGAGCTGCCCATCTGTGCCAAACAGAGAGAGAAGAAAACTCACACAAAGGATGGTTCAGAGAGGCACAAACTGCCACAAGAAAGGAGTGCCAAATGCACATGGGGACAAATGTGGCAACAAAGCATTTAGGTGAATGTGAAGGGGAAAGACACTGGTTTCTCAGTCCACAGGCCCGGTGCACATGCTGAGTTGCTCCCAGTGCCTCCCACATTCAGGATGCTTACCAAGGCAGAAGCGTCCCAAGGAGTCCTCTGGCATCCACTCTTCCCCTTTTCCCAACTGGGAGAACATATCTGGTTTGGGTCCTAAGAGTCCTGTTTTTGAGGGGGAAAAAAGGGGGGGGGGGCGCATATCTGTTTATACCAGAGATAAAATCACTGCAAGGATGAGACCTGGAACTTCCTGGAAAAGGTGACATGATAGGGGCCCAGGGTAGAGGAGAGTTCCCAGGAGGAGGAAAAGAAGGTTCAGGGGTGACAAAGCCAATCTGTTCCTGTCCTTCTCCCTGCTGGAAGGGAGGGAGGATTTGACTTCTAGTCGCCTTTGAGACATCTGCACTTAGACTCCAAAGAGCCCTGTACCCAGGACACAAAGGAGAGGCACAGACATAACATCCTTAGAACAGCTCACTCCCAATCCAAACTGCTGTATGGAACCAGTTCAAGGATTCCAAAGAAACCTCCCATTTGAAGATGAGCCTCCAGAGGCTCCCACTTACCCAGGGACACCAGGTTGCTGTAGTTCTCAAGCATGACATCCCTGTACAGGGCCCTCTGGGCAGGACTCAGCTGCGCCCACTCATCCTGGGTGAAAAGCACGGCCACATCCTTGAAGGTCACTGATTCCTGTAAGGGCAAACCCATCCCCGTTGACTGGGGGCTTCTCCCTTATGTGGCTCTCTGGGAAAGACTTCGACCGGGAGCTGGCTGAGACCTGCAGGACTGTTAGCAAAGAGGGAGCTGGTTTTCTGTGAGAAGGGAAGCATTTCCTCAGGGTCTCTACGGGTCGAGCTTTTATTAGACTTTGTTTCCCACTCTGAAGAAAAAGACCTTGCGGAAAAGATACTCTTCCTCAGTACTGGGATTTCACAGGAGCTGTTCATTTTGTCCAAAACACTTTCTCCCATCTCCATCCAACTGCCACAGCCTTGCAGTGGCACCTGCAGTATCCCCACCCCATGACCAATCATACCCAGGTCTTGGCTTCAGTATTACGTCTTCAGCACCCCTCCTCAACTGTTCCCCTATCATCTGTGCAGGGTCATTCAAGCACTGCCTCACTTTACTGAGTTCTGCTTTACTTTCTATTTCCCCCACTGGACTGTTAACTCCAAGAAGCTATGGACCATCTCTACTTCTCCCTTGTCTTGCCATCATGTCTTCTAGAACATGGCCCATGTACCCAGCATCCACTAGACATGTGTTATTCAGCAATTCCTGTTTTTCTTCAGCTGTTCACCTGCTCACCCTCAATACACACATACCATTCCCATCAAACAGCCCTTCTGAACAATGTGACCTTATTCCCCCTGATCACAACTCATCCCTTGTGTGGAAACTCTGGACAAGAGGCCAAGGGAGCTAGTGTGCACTGAGAAGGAAGAGTTAAATAGAGGCCCAGAGAAGAAAGTGAAGGGTCCAAGAGAAAGGACTTTCAGATTATTCTAGACCTTCCCTGCATAGCTGAAGTACAGCTGCATTTTTGCCTTGATTTGGGTGATACCCAGTATCCTTCCAATAAAGGCCTGCTTTTGCTTAGTTTGAGTTGGGTTTCTGTTACCTGCACCCAGAGCCTTGCACAAGGTAGGCTCAACCAAGGAACACTTGTTTGACTGAATCCATGAACCAATCTGTCAGGATCGTTGTGCACCTTTGTATCCCAGGCATGGAAGATAATATTTGGCACATTTTACACCCCTAACATAGGTCTTTTGAAAGGCAACCAAAAGTATAGCAGCCTGTAAACCCAAGACAATTGTGTGACACCAACAATGAATTTGAGAAAAAGTCTAGGGAAGGGAAGTATCACAGTGGACTGGCGCCGTGAAGAAAGGTTTCAAAGGAAAACCAGTGCTTGAGATGGGCTCTAAAGGACAAGCTAGAAATCAAGGAGAAGGGTGAACAACCAGTAAGCTCGGACTGGGTTGACACAGGACTTTCAATCAGCGGCTCAACTCTTCCAGTGATTTCTGCCACAGATTCCTTCGCTGGACAGGTTTACATGTGAATGAATTAGAACAAATTCACCAAATTCGTCAGAATTTATACACTCAAATGAATGCTGTCTCCTTCAAAGTGGAGTCCATATCCTTATTTTAAAAAGCTAGCACTGCTGAAAGTCTTTTAATAAGTTACTGAAATTGAAAACATGCCATTTGAAAGATTCCACTGGTAACCAACATTCCCCTGAAGTAAAAAGCCAAATACCATTGGGAAAAAAAGTGTTCAGTAAATCCTACCTTCCTAAGAAAGCATTCCAGTCTCACTCTTCTATCACTGGTAGGCATTGCCTTTGCCACTTTAGACCCTTAATTTTAGTTGCTGGTGGAAAGAGGGCAGGTTTCCACTCTGGACCAATCTGGGTTTCATGCCCAGTTGTATCATTTATATGACCTTTAGCAAGTTCCTGAGCTCTGACAGCCACCAGAATGAACCCAGCAAGGGGCGTAGAAAGCATGGGAAAGGAAGCAAGTGGGTCAGCCTCCTGAGTGAGAGTGGACTGGGAGAAAAGCTTCTGGTCAGGGGAAAGAAACATGCCCACCCTCCTCAACCATTACAGTCAAATCTAAGGCCATTTAGAGGGGGAAGCCCACAGTGAACCCTCACTCACCTGGACCATGGCGGGCAGGCACCTGACTGCCATTCTTTCTTCTCTGATGAGCCTTTTTAGAGACAAGCAGAGTAGAAATCCTCAGGCTGGAAACACCTTCTACTGTTCATGAGGAGAGGACTGGGTCAAAAGACATCACACAGCAGTCCAGAGGGGAGCTTTGAGTATTCACACTCTGGGAAACCTCCCCCCCAGTGAATTCTCAGTCCCTCTTTGCTCCCAATCCTCTCTCCTCCTCGGGGATATTTCTGCTGGCCTCCACTGTAAAGGGAATAGCTCTTCTTGCTGCTACTCCCACTATCCCCCATCAATTTCCGCCTAGCAATCTGAGTTAAATTCTCAGTGTCTTTCCTTCTGTATCTTAAATACTTTAACTTTTCCTTGAAAAAAGCATCCTCCAGCCCGATTTCTCACTTTTTACACACCCTCTGGCCTTTTGCCCTTAAATTATGCTGAGAGATCTCAAGAAAAGTGTGACTCCTGCCTGGACACCTGCCTAATCCTGGGAGGGGAGTAGAGGAAATAGGGAAGGAGGGTCGTCTTCTTTCTCCTCAAAAAAGAAGCTAAGAAGGCTGCATCTTCACTGTCGAGACGTCTCTGGGGCTATGCTGTTCTCTAGCCTCAGGCCTCTCCTTCTCTGGGACCCGGTTTGGGTGACCTGGAGAGAAAAGGTGGGCGAGAAGCCGTGTATATGTGAGGGTCGGGTGGGGGTGTTGGGCGCAACGAATTTTAATCGTACAACCCACCCACCGGCCCTCTGCCTCTCGGCTGGGTCCCTTGGGGAGCTGCTGCAGGGGGTGCGCAGCTGCAGAGCCGGCCTCAGGGAGGTCCAGATACAGGGAGCCGAACCACAGGGGAGCATCTACCACCGAGCGTAAACGGGATCACCGGATTTGGTTCCAGATCACAAGCCACTGACCCTGACCGTTTCTTTCTCCACATGCACCCGCGGATTCGGACCCTAAACCCGAGAGCCCACATTTGGCCTTTTTGTCTTTGGAACCTAACCTTGGCCATACATCCAGGGAAGTTTGGGGCGTCAGATCAGCGCCCTTCAGAACGGACCACGACCCAGACCGACTCGGTNCATGCCGGGGGAGCGGCGCCTGATCCGACGAGGAGAGCGGAACCAGGACGCGCCTCAAATTCTCAGTAGGAGACAAGTCGAAAAGGAGCGTTCCCGAGTGGAGGACCGCGCGATTACTAGAGAAGGCCGTGGGGCCGTGCTTCGGCCACGGGGACGCTCAAGATGCTAACAGTGGGTCCCGGTGTTTGGGCCGCAGCGTGGTTCGGGCGGAGTGGGACGCGGGAACCAGGTCGACGGAGGTGCGGGCAGATGACTGAGGCGGCTGCCGTGGTAGTCCAGGACTCAGCGGATGCTGGCTGGGACCAGAGTGGTGGCCACAGGGCAGAGGGCCTGGCGCGAGAAACGTCCAGAGGTGGAATAAATTTGGTTCTCCACGTCTTAGCGAGGAGCCTGGATGCCAAGGAGTTTGTATTGTACAATTGGGTGCTGTTTAGAGAGGTGGTATTTATTTTTGTGGACAGTATCTTGCGGAGGCGGGCAAGGAAAACTCCAACTGGAGATATTTAGTTGCCTTTGAATATGTATTTTCTGGGAGCTCGGGAAGTAAACATGAAAGAGTTTTAAGTTTATGCCTGCCCCCGACCCCGCAAAAAAAAAAGTCAATAATAGGACCCGAAATTTGTCAATTCGGGAACTGTCGGCCACATCTTAGAAAGAAGTGTTTACTTATGGTATTCTGTTTTAGTTTTTATTGGCGATTTCATTCTGTAGACACCTTTGGAGTGTCTCCTTGTGTCAGGCACTGTTCTAAGGACCGGAGAAATAGTGAAACCGTGGCATGCTGCTGTACATGGGGTTGCAAAGAGACACGACTGAGCGACTGAACAACAGCACTGTTGCAGGTTGAATTCTACTAGAGGTAGTACTCAATAAACAAAATATTTTATTAGGTAGTGATGACACACTGAAGGACTAATGCTGAAGCCGAAGCTCCAATACTTTGGCCACCTGATGTGGAGAACTAACCCATCATCATTGGAATGATGCTGGGAAAGATTGAAGGCAGGAGAAGGGGACAAGGGAGGATGAGATGGTTGGATGGCATCACCGACTCAATGGACATGAGTTTGAGCAAGCTCCAGGAGTTGGTGATGGGCAGGGAAGGCTGGTGTGCTGCAGTCCCTGGGGTTGCAAAGTTGGTCACTACTGAGTGACTGAACTGATGACACACTTAGGCTGTTAGGTTTAGAGTGTGACTGGGTGAGGGAGTGGGGATTATTTTAAGTAGCATTTTGAGTTCTCTTTGAGGAGGTAACATTTGAGCAGAGATCTGAATGCAGTAGGAAGGAAAACATGTGAATATTGGGAAGAGAACAGAAATGCTGACCAGAGATAGAAGTGTGCTTGGTGAGTCTGTGGTTTAAGAAGGCCAGTATGACAGGAGAGGGCACAGTCAACAAGGGAGAGTGGGAGAGGAGATTAGAAGGGACTACAGGGCTTGAAGGCCATGGTAAAAAGTTTAGGTTTATTCTCTACATTATAGGAAACCATCAAAGGGCTTTGAGCAAAAGAGTGGTGTGACTGAATACATTTTGACAGAATCAGTGGTCTGCTTTGGGGAGAAAAGGCTGTGGTGGGGCTAGAGCTAATACAGGGAAAGCAGTTAGAAGGCTATTATAGCAGTGGGGTAATAGAAGGAGAGAGCCTCCTACAATTACTAACCTTCCTACAAGGCATTTGCTTTGAGAGCCCAAGATAATTGAGATAATTAAAGGCTCTGGATGCCATGCTAACAAGTTTGGATACTGTTCATATATATATGAAAATGATAATATTTATTTAGCACTAAATATGTGTTGGGCACTAAGCATTTTACGTTAGTACTGAATGTAATCCAAAGCTATAAGGTCTGCACTGTTAACAAATAAGAAAATTGAGACAGCGATATATTAAGTGCCTTGCCCAAGGTCTCATGTCTAGGGACCAGAAATCCTGCCCCTGCTGGGAAGAAAGGTGCAGAAGTTTCCTCTTTCCTTGTTGCCCAGGATGGCTAAGCACTGACATACGAGGACCCGAAGCTTCCAAAACTCCTGAAAAAGTGAAACCTTCACTTATCTGACCCATTTCTCCTGCTGCTCCCTCTAAAGGTTAATATTTTACCAATTTGGGGTTATCACATCCATCTTATAGGCTTCAGTACATTGTATTCTTCCCTCTCCTGCTCGTCCTCTGCCTCCCTTTGAGCCTTTAATTTTGCTACTTTTTCATTTTTCATTCATTTTCTGCCCCTCTGCTTCCTTCTTTCCTTCATTTCTATCTTTTGAGATCAAGTGGGGAACAAGAAAAACAAATATATGAAGGGAAAGGAAGAAGCTGGTATAAGGGAGAGACATTATTTAAAATCTAAGTTTCTGAGATTATAATTAATTCAGTGTTTCATTCCCCCTTAGTCCTTGCCTTTTTTTTTTTTTTAAACTCTGTAGAGGTCCTGTAGCCCATAGAGATCAAAATGATGTAGTTCCAAACACTCAAGAGTTCATGGGAAACCTCCACTGCTATCCAGAAATATCTTCTGTACCCATTGTTTCTTGTTTGCCCCTCTCCCAGTGGAAAGTTTCCTTCCTCCTGTTGAAAAAGATCCCTGTGGCCTCTGCCTCTGTCCTAGATCTGATTTCCCCACTTTCAACTGCACATTCCCTCCTCTCTGCACTTTCAGACTCTCCCATGCAGTGATAAACATGCTCAATTCTTCTGCCTTAAATCATACAAATGCTCCTGGCAGATTATTTGTTGGCTAAATCAACACCTTTCTCAATCCCCCCTTTGCTTGCCTAAACTCCACTATAGAGGCTGGAAGAGCTAAATATTTTTTTCAGACTCCTTTGCTCCTAGCCTCCATGCAACACAGCAGCTATGGTTAATGAGATGTAATCAGAAGTCTGCTGAGGGCTTCTGGGAAAACCTTTTCTGATAAAAGGCACAGATGTTGCTGGTGCTACGCGCCCCTTCCTGCTTTGAATGCAGATATTTTACCTGAAGTATGGGAGCCATCCTGTGACTTGATGAAAAAGTCATGACACTCAAGGCACTGAATTATTTTGCCTTTGAAACAATGCCAAGCATCTCCAGATTAGTTGTGGGAGAAAAACAAATCCCTGTTTGCTTGCAAGTCATTGTTATTTGGGCTTTCTGTTATTTGTAGCCAAAAGCTTTCCCTCTCTCAACCACAGTCTCCTAGTTACCTTCCTAAATCTCTCCTTTGTCAATCAAGCTATTAAGTCCTTTTCAACCTTTAACTCACTCTTCGACCCACTAAAAGTTAAGAGATTATCAAAAACCAAAGGCCATTTTCTATTTTTACCTTAGGGTAGCATTTGAAAATCTATCTCTATGCTAAAATTCTTTTACTTCTATGCCACCACCTTCTCCTGATTTTTCTGGGTTTTTTTTTTTTTGGCCTGTTTTTTCTCCTCAGCTTCTACTAATTTGGTATCTCCCACTTGTGTGTGCCAAGTCATGTCCGACTCTTTATGACCCCATGGACTGTAGCCCACCAGGCTCCTCAGTCCATGGGGATTCTCCAGGCAAGAATACTGAAGTGGGTTGCCATGCCCTCCTCCAGGGGATCTTTCCAACCCAGGGATCAAACTCAGGTTTCCCTCATTGCAGGCGGATTCTTTAACAGCAGAGCTACCAGCGAAGCTTCTTAGTTTAGCCTTCCACTTACTGCATTTAAAGACAGTACTCCCAGAATACCCTTTCATCACCACCCTTCTACTTATTCAACTGCCTATCAGTAATCTTCATTTGGATACCGCTCACTCATAAAATGCCCCCAGACCAAACTCATCATTGCCCCACAAAGTCAGTCAACTTTTTGGGTTAATTATGGCAGCCATCCACCTAATAAATCTGAGTGCTCACACTTAATTGATTACCAGTATACCTAGATTCTGCCTTATCATTGCTTGAATTCTTCCTTTTCTCTCCTTCTCTCTCTTCCTTTCTCTCTTTCCTAGTTTAGCCCTAGGAAAACAAAGACTATCTTTTTCAGTTTGATTTCCTAATCATATTTATCACCTATAAATGAAGTTGCTTTAACTACTCTCATAACTATAGATCTATAAAATCTCTCCCTATGACTGTTTTGAATATTTTATGAGTTGTAAAGATTTTGTTAATAACATCAGATTTTCATGTCTGTTAGTGTTTAGCTTCCTCTCCTTTCCACTTTGATAGTTAAGAGTACAATCCAAAGATGTGTTTGAATCCTATGTACTCTAAGACTATATTTGTTATATTGTTTTCTGAATAATTAGCTTATTAACAATAGTTTAATGACTGTTATTGGAGAATTAAAACAGCATGCTATTATATTAAGATCTGTACAATTATTCTGTCATCTGGTAGCAACCAGCCAATATTTCAGAGGAGAAAATAAAAGGGTATAGAGGAGGACATGAAACAATCATAGAAGTTGGTGGAGGTACAAAATTTTGACTGAACAGATTCAGGGAAACCAGATTGTGGAATAGGAGCACTTAGATAACATATATAAGATGGTGAAAAATCAAGGATTTTCAAGCATTCATTATATTTACAGGATTGTAGCATTTTAGAGCTTAGAGCAATCTTGGAGCCTTCTAAATCTAAAAATCCCTCATTTACCAAATAAGGACACTAGGACCTGGTGCAAGTAAGTGACTTGTCCAAGTTAGTAGCAGATCAGGACTACATACCAGGTCTTTGGGCTGTCCAGTTAAGCACTCTCACATTTTCTCTCCAGTGTGAAGTCTCTGATGTCCAAAGGAGGATCTGCAGTATAATACAATAGAACTTATCTTCAGCATGAATCCTCACTGCTTAGAACATTAGTTATTTAAACGTTCTGGAATAAAGTAAGTTTTACTTTCTGAATCAGGGTTTCTCTCCTCTTTTATGTGGTCTCTCTGCAGTGGTCTGTGTTTCCTGACATGGTATATTATACTTCAACTAAAAAATTACCGGAATCATTACCTTTATTAGGTTTTTATATTACATGACTTATCTGATTACCACTGAAGAGTTAATCATGATGAAGGGTCCCATGTTTTCCTCACGTGTGAGTTCTCTGATGCCGTGTAAGATTTGTACTCCGACTGAAGGCTTTTCCACATTCATTACACTGATAGGGTTTCTCTCCTGTATGAGTTCTCTGGTGCACTATAAGGGATGAATTCTTAATGAAGGCTTTTCCACACTGATCGCATTCATAGGGCTTCTCACCAGTATGAATTCTTTGATGCTCAATAAGGTATGCACTCTGGCTGAAGGCCTTTCCACATTCACTGCATTCATAAGGCTTCTCTCCAGTATGAATAACCTGATGTACGGTAAGGGATGATCGCCCAGTGAAATGTTTTCCACATACCATACACTCATAAGGTTTCTCTCCAGTGTGAATTCTCCGATGCTGAGTAAGAGATGAATTCTTACTGAAAGCTTTCCCACACTGATTACATTCAAAAGGTTTTACTCCAGAATGAAGTCTCTGATGCTCTATAAGGTACGTACTTTGGCTAAAGGATTTCCCACATTTGTTACATTTGTAGGGTTTTTCTCCAGTATGATTTCGCTGATGCAGGGTAAGAGCTGAGCTCTTACTAAAGGCTTTTCCACATTCACTACACTCATAGGGTTTTTCTCCAGTATGACTTCTCTGATGTACAGTAAGATGCATACTTTGACTGAAGGCTTTTCCGCATTCATTACATTCATAAGGTTTTTCTCCTGTGTGAGTTCTTTGATGCACTGTGAGATTCATACTTTGGGTAAAAGCTTTACCACATTCATTACATTTGTAGGGTTTCTCTCCAGTATGAATCCTTTCATGTTGAATAAGGGATGAATTCTTGCGGAAAGCTTTTCCACACTCTTTACATTGATATGGTTTCTCTCCAGTATGAGTTCTTTGATGAACAGTAAGGTTCATGCTCTGACTGAAGGTTTTCCCACACTCATTACATTTGTAGGGTTTCTCTCCAGTATGAATTCTTTGATGTACAGTAAGTGAGGAACGTTCAATGAAGTGCTTCTCACATACATTACACTTATAGGGTTTCTCCCCGGTATGAATTCTCTGGTGCTTAAGAAGAGACGAACTCTGGCTAAAGGTTTTCCCACACTCATTACATTCATAGACTTTCTCTCCTGCAAATATTCTTTGAGTTTTAATTAATTCGGCATTTTGTTTAGTGTCTTTTCCATGTGAATTCCAGTTGTGAGGACTTTTCCCCACAGGAATAGTTTGTTGTATATCAATAATTGAACCCTGACTGGAACATCTTTCAAGTTCATTACCTCCACATGTCCTTCGCTCAGTGAGGGTTTCCTTATGGGTAATGTGCACTTGGCCCAAATGTCTATCCTGGTTTTCCTGTTGCCCCTCTAACCAATTATCAGGTTCCCAGGTTTCCCCTAAAGAAGAATGCCAGAGACCTTCCCTTTCCATTATTACCCCATAAGATAAATCTTCAGTAACTTGGGCTTCGTAGTTGACTCTTTTGTTTCAAGTCTTGGTCTTCCAGTCTGAAAAAAATAAAAATTCAAAATTGTGTCTATACTAGATTGAAAACTGTTTAAGATGGGAATGAGAGAATGTAGCTGAGGATAACTATATGGCACATTTGAGAGCTTCCAAGGATGTCCCTATAATTAGGAAGAGAATTGGAAGGGAGGAAAAGAACAGTGAGCCACCGATAACAGGGGAACTAGAAGCAGGGTAAGCAGAGGAAAGAGTGAGCCTATGCAGGAGGGACAGATACTGAAATCACCGACTGCTGGACAAGGGAAGATGGAACTAAGGGAAGATATACAGACAAGCTGGGATTAGGAGAGGCAGATCAATAAGCCATAGCACATTTACCAGCAGTTTCTTCTCTTCTGCAGGCTGCCTATAATTCTGATATTGAATCTTCATAAAACATAGTAGTCTGACATAGTGAAAAGATTGTTTACCCTGGAAGCAGACAAACTTGGGTTTAAACACTGGCTGTTAACACTTAACATCTTAAGTACTTACTTGTTTCTCTGAATCTGAGTTTCACAGATATAAAATGGTGCAAATAATCTCATAAGGACTAAGTAAATTAATGTATATAAACTACCCTTAGGGTA
Source organism: Redunca redunca (assembly GCA_006410935.1). NCBI lineage: Eukaryota > Metazoa > Chordata > Mammalia > Artiodactyla > Bovidae > Redunca > Redunca redunca. The sequence goes on along the minus strand of SJYQ01008882.1, from coordinate 77,390 downwards.
CATACTTGTCTGGAAGATAAAGTATCAGAACATACTTGAAACTTAAACTCTCAAGGGAGGATGGCACAATCTCAAAGCTCCTCCCTTCTGCCCAAGGAGCCTGTGATTTTCTCACTCTGTTTAGGGAAGAGAATCCTAAAGAGCCCTACCCTTTCCTAAACACCCATTCCTTGAAGATAAGAACTAGTGGTAGAGGCAGGTAGGGAAGAATCTGTTGAACTGCTTGAAATGGGGCAGGAGGAAAGGCCTTGTAACCACTCAGCCTTTGTTTTCAGGATCCCATTTCTTATCCCAGATAAAATGGCCTGGAAGCAATGAGAGACAGAGAACAGGAAACTACAGTCTGAGAATCCACTTGTCAGGTTGATCAAAATTATCAGAGCAGAGATAACAGTGAACCAAGAGATCAAAGGCAGGAGGCTTTACTGTGAAAGCAAAAGATATGCATGAACTGGACTTTATCCTTCTAATCTGACCCAGTTACACAGAAGAAGACAAAAAGTGGAAAGCCAAGCAGGGTCCACCTGTAAAACACACACACCACCAAGTAACCTCAAAGAAGGCCTATCCAGTCAAGTGTGAAGTACCAACAAGTGCTACCCAGTAAACAACACAGAGGACATGGGGTATATATTCACACTGTTAGACAAATACAAAGTCCAGAGAGACAAAAGTATTGAAAAGAAACTGACACACAGAAAATAAAAAATTTGGAAACTAGGTAGAAGTTCAAGAAATGTTTAATAAAAGTAGGAGAACAAGGCGGGAGCATAAAAATCAAATGGGAGAATAAACATTCGAAGACTAAATGGTCTCAAGCATCAGAAGACCAAAACAAACCCAAAAAACTTACATACTAGAGAAGGTATTTGTAACACATGACTCAGTGACAACACACAGCAAATGGTACAGGTCTCAAGAGACTCAGGGACCTCTGAAGTGGTTTCACCCCAAGGTGACACTCATAAAACAAGTCTTTGCAGCCTGATCCTTACCTGGGGAGATGCACCCAGAATGTTCTTTTGTCATCAGCTTCAGTTCTCAACCCAGCTGAGAAATCACATTTGGTTTGGAAAGCTGATGTCCTGCTTAGGAAGAAAAACACTACATTTGAGTTCTGAACTGAGCATAAAAATCACTCCCAGCATGTCTTATCCCTTCCTCTTCAGGGCTTCTGAGAATATGTGGCTTCTGAGATTTCCCATTTTTCCATTCTCTACAGAAAAGACCTTTCACCTTGAGAGGACACCAAGGAACTATCCTAAATTAATGTCCTATAGTATCAGGATTTCAAGTACAAATTCAAAAATTCCAGAGGCTGTACAAGCTGTCAGTGGTAGGAAAGATGGTAATAGGTAGGTTTTGAGTTACAAGAAGTCCTTACCCAGTGAAACCAGGTTCCTATAGTTTCTCAGCATCGCTTTCCCATACAGGTTCCTCTGAGGAGAATCTAGATGGACCTGCTCCTCCCAGGTGAAGTCCACAGACACATCCTTGAATCCTGAAACTATCAATTCCTGCTTAAAAAAGAATTATGCCAATAACACCTCTGAGGGAAGTAAAACAAAAATAACAAAAAACAAGCAGCATTAGACAGGACAGGATAAAGAAGAGATCTGTGAGAGAAAATGTTACCTTCCAAAAGAAACTGAACATCTGCAACAAAAACAGACATTATTATGAAACAATTAGGGACAGACATAAGGAGTAATAGGGAAAGACATTGAAGGCTGCTCTAGATTAACAGTGGAGAAGAGTAGATGGTATTCTGATTGTATCCTATTTACCCCACTGATGAAAGGATGGATTCCCCACCCTAAATAGCACTATTGCTGTTGCTACTGCTAAGTCACTTCAGTCGTGTCCGACTCTGTGCGACCCCATAGACGGCAGCTCCCCTGGCTCCACCATCCCTGGGATTCTCCAGGCAAGAACACTGGAGTGGGTTGCCATTTCCTTCTCCAGTGCATGAAAGTGAAATGTGAAAGTCAAGTCGCTCAGTTGTGTCCGACTCTTAGCGACCCCATGGACTGCAGCCTACCAGGCTCTTCCATCCATGGGATTTTCCAGGCAAGAGTACTGGAGTGGGGTGCCATCGCCTTCTCCGCTAAATAGCACAAGATGACCAAATACATGACACACAGCACTGGACAGAAGAGACTGACAGCAGTTATTCGTCACATATTCTCACAACCTGGGGGAGGACACTCCACACCATGCAAGACCATTTGGTGGTCACAGTCAGAAACAGTGAGCCAGCATGGGCTGTGGGAGGCAGGCTTTGTACTGACAGGAGGGCGATGTGACCCTTGGTTACCATGGGAAGATATGATTGGCTTGATTAAACATTTTCGAGCTGGTAGGGAGATAAAAAACCATTAGGTTGAGGATTAGTACAAGTGCACCTGGCCAGACTGACGAGAGTCAGTTGGGTGGGGAGCCCTTCCCACTAGGTGGGAACATATCCAGTGAGAACAGGGGAACTCACAGCTAGGTCTCTGGAGTTCCCTAAGGTTCAAAGCTGTAGAGATAGCACATGGAATTTTAGGCTTTACAATAACTGGGTGGAAACTCCAGTTAATGGGGGGAAAGCATGTATAAATAGTATAAATCTAGAATGTGGCTGGTCTATGAGACAACCAACAAAACACCCAGCTTGACTTGAAAATGGCATTTCAAACTTACTAGCCCATTTGGGCCTTGTTTTCTATCTCTTAGACGAGGAAATAAAACTCTGTAAGAAATCATTATGTTTGATTAGTGTGATGGTTAATTTCACATGTCAACTTGACTGGGCTGAGGTATGATCTGAGAGTTGGTAAAGCATTGTTTCTGGGTATTTCTGTGAGAGTGCTCCCATTTGAACAGGTAGATCGAGTAACAAAAAGGTGGAAGGGCATCACCCAATCCACTGAGGGCCCACACAGAACAAAAAGGCTGAAGAAAGGTGAATTTGGTCTCTCTGCTTGAGCTGAGATAGCCATCTTCTCCAGCCCTTAAACACAGCTCTCTTAGTTCTTGAGCCTTCAGACTCAGGCCAGGACTTAGACCATCAGTTGCTGGATCTCACACCCCTTGGTTTGGAGTGGGATTGCAGCACTGGCTTTCCTGGGCCCTCTGCAGTTGCAGATGGAGGGTCATGGGAACGCGTCATCCTCCATAACTGTGAGCCAACTCCTCATAACCTCTCGGTATATCGACATATATCCTATTGGTTCTCTTTCTCTGGAGAACCCTAACTAACACAGGAGGGAACACTAACTGAGTGGCAGGTACTCTAAATGATAACTCACCTTGTTCTCAGTTTTGTACCAAGAGGAGATTCATATGCCTCAGCTCATTTAACCCAAAGGACAACCTGCCAAAGTGATAGAATTAACGCCATCATTTTACCAATGAGGAATCTGAGGATCAAAAAGGTTAGTACATTCAAGTCATACACCTTGAATCCAAGGCCATCCAACTCCTCATGTTGTGAGAAGGAGGCCAAGAAAAGATCCCAGCAACTCTCAGCAAGCGTAAGAGTGAGAGAAAGACAGAAAGGGAGATGGAAGGAGACTCAGGACTGAAACTCAGGGGGAAAGGGGTTTCAAGGAAGAGGGGCTAGTCAACACTATCAGAAGTTAGGTAGGTTAAACAGCATGATGGTTGAAAAGAATGTCTGATTTGAAAATTAGCTAATTTCAGAAGAATGATGAAGGAAGAAGTCAGCTTACAGTGGATAAAAGAATGGAAGATGAGGAATCAGAAGCAGCCAGATGAAATTACTTCAAACTTTTTGTGAAGATGAGGAAAAAAAAGACTGTATGAAAAGAAGAAAGGAACAAGTTGTGGAAATAAAGCAATGGAAAAGGTTGCATTTAAGGACAGAGAGCACTGTAATATGTGAATAGGCAAAAGAGAGAAAAGGACTGATGAGTTCAGAGATGGAATGAAACCAATTTCCAAGCAATCTGGATATTTTACATCCTACTGGCTATGAACTCTAGAAAAAGTGTCAACCCTGAGGCACAGAGTTTACTATATTTCTTTATACCTCATTATTTATATTCTCCTAGTACTTTTAAATCAACATATCAAAATAACATAAACATGTTAAAAATTATTGACAAATATTGTTGAGAAAAGTAAAAGTAGCTACTTGTTGTTCAGTCGCCAAGTCATGTCGGACTCTTCGCAAACCCATGGACTGTAACATGCCTGGCTTCCCTGTCCTTCACCATCTCCCAGAGTTTGCCCAAGTTCATGTCCACTGAATCAGTGATACCATCCAACCATCTTATCCTCTGTCACCAAAAGTAGCTTCTAGTAGTATATAAATACATGGCAGAAATTCCATTTTATGAAAGGAAAAAAAAGAAATGAGAAAAATCATCAGTTTGAAAAATGTTTTAAAGAAAGGGGAAGAAACAAGAAAGCATAATAATGATAAATCATTAAATAACAAAAGAATGACTCAATACATGTATAACAACAAATGTAAATGGGTTGGCTTTATCTATTAAAAGAGAAAAGCAGTAAAATTGGCTTAAAATACAATATATAGCACATACAAGAGACCCTGGAAAATTACATGGACAGAGGAGCCTGGTGGGCTATAGTCCATGGGGCCGCAAAGAGTCAGTCGCAACTGAGCAACTAACACATACATACATATAGGAGACACACATAAAACACAAACCAAAAAGTTTTAAAAAGTGGGGATGCTAGAGAAAAGACATGGGCTTCCCAGGTGGCTCAGTGGTAAAGAATCTGCCTGCAATGCAGGAGATATAGGAGGTGCAGGTTCAACCTCTGGATTGGGAAGATCCCCTGGAGAAGGACATGGCAACCTACTCCAGTATTCTTGCTTAGAGAATCCTATGGACAGAGGAGCCTGGTGGGCTACAGTCCATAGGGTAACAAAGAGTCAGACATGACTGTCCAACTGAGCACGCACACACACAGACAAGATACAGCAGGCAAAAGCAAATAAAAAACAGGGATGAGACCATATCAATAACAGATAAGGTAGAATATATGTGGAAATAAAATATAAGCCCCTTTGTGAAAAAGGTAATCAAACATATATATGATACCCTCTTTCTGGGCTTCCCTGGTGGTCCAGTGGTTAAGAATCCACCTATCAATGCAGGGGACACAGGTTTGATCCTTGGTCCAGAAAGATTCTACGTGCCGTGGAGCATCTAAGCCCACAAGCTGTAACTACTGAGCCCAGACACTGCAACTACTAAAGTCTGCGTGCCCTAGAGCCTGTGCTTTGCAACGAGAAGCCACCGTAATGAGAAGCCCACGCCCCCCAACTAGACAGTAGACTGTGCTCACTACTAGAGAAAGCCATGTGCAGCCATAAAGACCCAATGCAGCCAAAATATTTAAAATATAATAATAAATTCATTTAAAAAAATGCATTAAAAAGCAATAATAAATATGATATTCTCTTTCCAAAAAATTAACCTACTTTCAGTAAGTTAATAATAAGGCAAAATTAAAAGCCCAAATTTAGACTCTGATGGGTTATATGTTGGTCTTCTCTACCTTCCTAGATTCTTCTCATTCCCTTAAGTGCAGAACCTACTACCCCCTCCACTCCTGCCACAGGCCTCAGAGCTTGTTCCTACTATGAAGCATACTATGGAACCCTGGGTAGATTAGTATAGAAAGCCATTTTAAAAAGCTGCTGCTGCTAAATCACTTCAGTCGTGTCTGACTCTGTGCGACCCCATAGATGGCAGCCCACCAGGCTCCACCATCCCTGGGATTCTCCAGGCAAGAACCACCATGTCCTTCTCCAGTGCATGAAAGTGAAAGGTGAAAGTGAAGTCGCTCAGTCGTGTCCGACCCTTAGCGACCCCATGGACTGCAGCCTACCAGGCTCCTCCATCCATGGGATTTTCCAGGCAAGAGTACTGGAGTGGGGTGCCACTGCCTTTTCCATTTAAAAAGCTAAAATGAAACTTAACTGTATCAGTCAAAAATGTATTTGTTGCTAATCTCTTAAGATGTTTTCTCCCTTTCTCCTTTCCACTTATTATGGGTTTTTTTCTCCCCAGCACTACATTAAGCTCATGGTAAATCATGGTATTTGAAATACGCAGCTTCATGGGTTTATCTCCTTCATGCAGAGGTTTCCTCAAATATAAAACACAGAGTTTTTTGATACTGTTATTCTTTATAAAGGCCAAATATCAAATGGAATAAATTGGAATATTTTAATAATGAAAATATATTTTATAAAGAAGATACAATAGTGATAAAGTTTTAGACACCACAGTAGCACAATGTTTTCAGATGAAATTCTCAGCAACCCAGTGTCTTAATTTTTTTTAACCAAGTCATAACTCTGGTTAAATCACAATCACCATAGCAACAAAAATTGAAACACCTCGGAATACACTTACTAGGAATAAGCAAGATCCTCATGATGAAAGTTAACAAAAGCCATAATGAAAGACCTCAATAAAAGGAAAGGTAATTTTTTTTACTCAAAAAGAAGAATAAATATTGTAAAGATGGTAATCTTCCTCAAATTGATATAGTTAGTAAACCCAAATCAAAACTGCATATTTTTTAACGGTTTCTGTTGAACTTGATAACAGTTAATAAAATTTGACCCTAAGGATAAATGTATACGAACAGTACAGTAACCAAAGGAGGTTGGGATGTTTTTTATAAACTAACAAAGTAAATTCTAAAACAAATAAAATAGAGTGGTACTACAGTAGAAATAGAGCAACAGAACAGAATTCAGAAAAATAAACTCAAGTATGTATGTATATGTATCTAAATATGTTATATGTAAACATTTTATATACATATATAAATTTGGTATATTATATAATTTAGTGTATCTAATTTAGTGTAAATTTAGGTAGTATCTCAAACCTTTCAAGAATAAGCAGAGTACTCAATATATTCTTTCAATAGGTGTACAACAGTTTGAATGCCATCTCCTCAAATGTGCCAACCCAGTTCTGCCTAACTAAAGCAGACACCGTGTCACACTCAGCCAGGCCACCCTACTGTTTGGTGACCACAGCGTAACAACATCCTCAGTAGTATTTCTTCTTCTTCATTGCTGCCTTCTCTTTCTAGAAGAGAAAATCAAGGAGGAAAGGGCTTTGTCTGTTTCATTCACTACTACATTCCCATCATCCAGAACATTGCTTAGCACATGGTAGGCAGGCGCTAAAAATCTGTTTAATGAAAGGATGGATGATGAAATGCCTCACCACACATTAAATGAAGTTAAGAGTCCAGCCTCACATGTGTACAATAAATTCCAGATAGCTCAAGAAACTAAATTTAAAATGATAAGAACCAATAGAAACTGTAGAAAAGTATTTCTATAAACTTAGGCTACAGAAAACCTTTCATAGCAATAATTCCAAAGACAAACAAAGGAAAAGAAATGTTAACTGCATAAAACTTTATTTGTACCCTAAGATTACAAAAAATTTTAAAAGAAAGCTGAATGACAGGGAACAAGAATGGCAATTTATGACAAAGGACTAATATCCACCTCTTTAATATATCAACAACTCAACATAAACATGGGCAAAGGACACAAAAAGGCATCTTAAAAGGCTAGAAGAATGTACATCCACAGTCATTTTTGAGGATTTGAGACCTAGAAGTATAACTTCTAACCTTATCACCTTTATTTTTTTTACACCTATATGCTTAATATTTATATTCAGAAAAAGAGGATAAAACTTAAAGGCAAATGCAAGTTATACTTGGGCAATTCACAGTCACATAACTGGTTAATACAGGAAAGATGGAAATATTAGGAAAGATGAAAGAAGGAATACAGCTCTAACACTGCACTGATACATCCTAAATCAATCACTATACTCTTTGAAAGTGTCAAGGTCATCAAAGACAAAGACTGAGAAACTGTTCCAGATTCAGGGAGACTAAGGAGACAGGACATTTAGATGCCAGGTGAGAACTGGCTTAGTTCCTGGGTCAGAGAAAGGACATTTGTGGCAAAACAGGACTAAGGTCGGCAGAAGCTCAGCTAACAGAATTGTATTAGTGTAAGGACATAAAACAGGGTCCTTAACTTTAGGAAACAAATACTTAAGTATTTAGAAATCAAACCCGTGATTGCCTGGGATGGGAGTTTTGTGCAGGAAGCAGGTGAAACCAGTGATTGCCTGGGGCGGGAACTGTGGATAGGAAATAGGTGAGGATACTTTCTGAGGTGATGACAACGTTCTACAGCTTGACTGGGACATGGTGATGTTGGTGCACAAATTTGTCAAAGCTCAGTGAACTGTATGCTTTACCTGGGTTATTTTATGTAAATGATACCTGAAAAATAAAGTTGACTTAAAAATTTAGTTAGCACTATTAAACGAAATGGGCTTCCCTGATGGCTCAGCAGTAAAGAATCTGCCAGCAATGCAGGAGTCACTGGAGACACGGGTTTAATCCCTGGGTCAGGAAGATCCCCTGGAGGAGGGCATGGCAACCCAATCCAGTATTCTTGCTTGGAGAACCCTATGAAACCTGGAAGGCTACAGAAGTCCATAGGGTTGCAAAGAGTCAGATATGACTGAAGCAACTTAGCATGCAGCATGCATGCATTTTAACTAAATAAAATAAAATCAAGGCTACTGACAACCAAACTGGAGCCTTCATCAACTAAAATCTTCTGAGTGCTCCCCCACCTTAAATCTTCCTCCTTTCCAGAAATTCTCTGACAGTACCTATTTTTGTGAATTATGTTTCCTTTTAAAGCTGAGCTTGGTAACACTGAGGAGAGAAAGTAGTACAAAGAGAAATCATGACAGTCAATGCTTGTCTTCCTGAAGTCTTTAGACTGGCTCCTTTTATGAGACTCCTAACATATGACCTTATGACTAGAGAAAATACCACAAGTCCTTTAGGATGGCAGACAAGGTTAACTATAACTGAACTTAAAAAGTAAAACAAAAAAACACCTAAGAACTTAAGAGTTTCCTGGGTCAAATCCTCCTGATGTCTTACTTCCTTTTCCAGAGAAGCAACAACTTCAAGTTCTAGCAGAAACTAGTAGGATCCATTTCAAGCAATCTCTCCCAGCAAAACTAGCCTAGGCTCCTTATTCACTTTTTTCCTCTGATTTTTTCTGCTGCTTCTCAGAAAAGCTCTCATCATGCCAACTCCCTTATTTAAATTCCTCTGACTTCTCCTCTACTCTCAGGCCTACCACCCCACCCAACACACAAACTCCTCCTTCCTGGTACTTGACCCCAACTTTGTCTCTGATTCCCTCTTCCTTCCTTCCAGTCCCTTGCTACCTTCACTCCACCTGTAAAACTTGTCACCTACAAATTGGTACTTGCCATCTACCTCTACACACGACCTGCTGCAACTGCTGACCTTCAACACCCCCTGAAGAGTTCAGGGTGGAGATCAGGAATGAAGCATCTGTCTTCTGGGAAAACTGGCAAAACGGGTCTTTAGATAGTTATTTTCAGGAGACAATATTATGAGCCCAGTTCTTGCATCCTGTCATAACTAGAAAAGCACTAAAATCCTTCATGGTGACATCTGCTCCTTGTGACTAGCAGTAACCTTCTGCAAAAAAAAAAAAAAAAAAGTGCTTGATTGCATGTACTCCCCCTTCCCCAAAATCACATACATATTAACCTTCCCCCCTACCTCTTTGGAGCAGTTTCTAAGAGCTATCTGAAATGCTGCCTTCAGTCCTCATTTTGCCCCAAATAAAACTTAACTCCCAATGCTCGTGTTATGCATTTTTTTTCAGTTGACAAACTCTAATACAACACCAAGGATAGTGTCTGGAATAATGCTAAGAACGCCTACAACTGAGCTAGTACTTGCAACATCCCAGGAATCGATGCTGGGCTCTTTCTACTTTATCTCATTGGAACTTTCACCACACCTATGAAGCAGGTATTACTAAATGAAACAAGTCCAGTGAAATTCTTATCAGTGTCAAGTATGTGGCAAACACTCAGTTAATGCTGTTATTTCTGTCATCACCACGAGGAACTAATGCTTAGGGAAGTCACGTCACTCACCCAAGACAGTGCAGCTGTTAAATAATATTTGGAATTTAAACTTCAGACGCTCTGACTTCACTACAGCAAATCCTCTCCACATATCCCTACTCAACCCTACTTCTGGTCACCACACTGATCTCTTTCTCCTGAACTTTGGAAAACCTGGGTCCTGGAAGTCTGACAACCTGGGTACTTAACTGTACTTGTTCTTATTATCGTTCAGTTCAGTGCAGTTCAGTTCAGTCGTTCAGTCGTGTCTGACTCTTTGTGACCCCATGAATTGCAGCACGCCAGGCCTCCCTGTCCATCACCAACTCCTGGAGTTCACTCAAAACTCACATCCATCGAGTCGGTGATGCCATCCAGCCATCTCATCCTCGGTCATCACCTTCTCCTCCTGCCCCCAATCCCTCCCACCATCAGAGTCTTCTCCAATGAGTCACCTCTTCGCATGAGGTGGCCAAAGTACTGGAGTTTCAGCTTCAGCATCATTCCTTCCAAAGAACACCCAGGGCTGATCTCCTTTAGAATTGACTGGTTGGATCTCCTTGCAGTCCAAGGGACTCTCAAGAGTCTTCTCCAACACCACAGTTCAAACGCATCAATTCTTCGGCGCTCAGCCTTCTTCACAGTCCAACTCTCACATCCATACATGACCACTGGAAAAACCATAACCTTGACTAGATGGACCTTAGTTGGCAAAGTAATGTCTCTGCTTTTGAATATGCTGTCCAGGTTGGTCGTAACTTTCCTTCCAAGGAGTAAGCGTCTTGTCATTTCTTATTATCATATACACGTGCAATCATCGTGACTGTTCCCTGTAGAAATGTGACCTCTTTTACGTTCCTGGAGAGTCCATAGCCCTATAAGCACCTATAAGGACCATCTCGCACATCATTTCCGTTCCTTTTTTGACCCCTGAACTGCACCAACAAATTAACAGGCCGAGGCATCCAGCTGAATAAGGAACTGGCAGCTGAGAACGAACTGAGAGACATCGAGGGAGGGGTTTGTGGAGAACATCCGACACTCAGAGACCTCAGTCGCTCTGTTTTCTGCGGTGAGGCCTACCTACACTACAGGAGCAAGGAGTAAGAGAGAGGTCTGAGAGAAAGCTGGGCTCACCTGAACTCCCCACAGTGAGGCCCGGCAGCCATGGCCTGCTCCTTCCTTCCTGTGGTGTCCTTCCCAGGGGATGGGCAGGATCCAGAGAAGATGAGGCTGACGGAAGGAAAAGACGTGAGAAACAAGACTCCGGCCAAAAAAAATTACTGAGAAATGGAATAGTGCCTGCCGCATCAGTAAACAAAGGATATTATAGTTATCAGGCTTGCATCTGCCACCAGTGAGCTGGGGAGCCTGCAGAGGAACTCAGGAAAGAAAGGAGACCTGGCATCTAGCAGACATCAGGCTTCAGCCCCTCCCCACGGTAAGCCTTGAGGAAACTCAGGGTGTGAAAACAGGATACCAGCCCCAGGCAGCCGAGGAGCCTATCAAAGGAATGACTTCGGTGAGCCCTGACTCTTGCATCTTCCCATACACAGAAAAGTGCTAAATTCCTTGAGCTATCCAGTTTTCTTTAATGAACAATCATCTTTTGACATTCAGACTGCCTGCCCTTTGTTGCCTATATACCCTGGCTCCTCCCCAGCCTCCTCAGAGCAGTTTTCCCAGGGTTACTTGAGATAGACGCTGCCTCCCAGGCTTGAGCTTGAGGTCATAAAAATTTCTGCTGAATAAAACATAACTCCCAACTTTTAGGTTGTGAATTTTTTTGTCTACAGTATAATACCTACAGATAAGCCAAATAAGAAGTATATGGTATTTATGTGAAGAATACCATTAAAAAAATACCATTTAATTTACTGATTAAACTTATTTAAAGAAAGCTGAACAAAGAGAGACACACCATCTTCCTGGGTAAGATGTCACAATATCCTAAGTTGTCACTTCTTTGAAATAATTTAGAAACTTAACACATTCCCAACCAAGTTATACCTAAATAATAATCTTGTGAGGTTAATTATGGAAAAGATGATCTTTTTAAAAAGTTAATTGTGTTATGAAACAATAGCAAGGAAAATTCTGAAAGGGAATAGCAAACTTGCCCTCCAAATATTATAAGAGTCCCTCGAGGAGGAAATGGTAAGCCAATCCAGTATTCTTGCTGGGCAAATCCCATGGACAGAGGAGCCTAGCAGGCTAAAGTCCATGGGATCACAAAGAATTGGACATGACTGGCCACATACACAAAATTAGAACACAGTGTTACTGCATGGGGAGAATCACTCATTCACCAGATATACTGTTGGCCACCTACTGTGTACCAGGCACCTATTCTTAGGGCAAACAAAATAAACTCTCTACCCTCATGGATGTTATAGTCTAACAGGGAAAAGGGTCAGTGGAATAAATTAAAATCCTAGCAACACAAACAGTTCAGGAAAAAGTTTATACATAAGAATTCAGGATATGAAAAAATGTGACAGTTCACATCAATGAAGAAAATGTCGTGGTCTGAGCACAGGTTGGAAAAGAATTTCCAGACATGAGACAGAATGAGAGGGAAATAAGTTCATTAGAGTGGGAGACGCTGTTAGAACAGTGGGCCAGCTCAAGGGAGAACCGACCTTGAACAGCGGTCCTTAGTTCACTTTTATACCCAGGGTGCAAGGCGTGGGATGGGGGTCTTGCGGGTCATTTGCTGATGGGATGAGGCACATAT
>SJYQ01008882.1:51877-64635 GCA_006410935.1 Redunca redunca | reverse complement strand
GTGGGTGGGAGGAGAGTAAGGCAAATACCCTCTCTCTATGGGGTAGGAGGAAAGACAGGTTATACTGCTCAGGAGGACCTGAAATTCATTAATAGTTACAACATGGGGGAGGGAAGGACGATAACGGTCTGGTTTTTCTGTTCCTGCATTCCAAGACCCTCTTTGGTTTTATCTGTTCTTTTGTCCTTGGGTCACCACATTCCCCCCTCTCTTTATTTTTAGGGCCAATTCTTTGGCCCCTGTTGATACCCTGCTCATATCTAACTATCTATCTATTTCCCTTCTCAGGCGTTTTGGAAACCAGTCTCAAAGGAAAAGGGGCAATGACCGCTCTGACTTTTTCAGGCTGTCATGGGGCTCTGGGTTCCCTTTGCCTGCTCTCTGCCAGGCTGCATTTATGGAGGGAGAGGAGCGTCCATGGAATGAAAAGGCGGCTTGTTTCAGCATTGTCTGGTGTTGGCCAGGGTATATTCTTGTCATACTATCACTTGGAGACGTGTTGTACTCTAGAAGAAACAAACTTAACACAGAAGTTAGAGGCGCATGGCCCAAAGATGAACAGAAGTAGAAACGCTGCTGAGGAGCTAGGCAGGAAAGCCAGGACTAGGCTGGTTCACGACGTTCGTGTTTCTCTGGGCACGAGAAGAGGCAAGAATTGGGGCTCAGAGAATCTTTACCTCAAAGCATCTGATTATCTCAAGGCCGGGTCTTCTGAGTTTTCCCCAGAGCACAGAGCGCCTTATTTCTGATCTCCTCCCTGAACTCCTTTCAAGGGGTGTTGAAGGCCAGCAGCCTGCAGTGGTCATGATGTAATCTTTTTAGAGGCAGCTGGCCAGGGCCAGCTTCCAGTCAGCAGGGTCCCTTCATAGCCACATATTCGACCACGCTTTGGGGGCATTTCATGGCCATTGTGTCCCGCAGTGCTGGGAAGGCTCATTCTCAAGTCTACCGAAGATTCCATGGACAGTCCACTCAAGTGTGCTCTTACGGGACCAGACCTTGCAAGTAGCAAAAGTCTCTGGACCATACCTGTCTTACTAGCCTCTTGGTCCAGGAAATGATTCCCTCATGTTGCTTCTTCCCATATCTAAGGTTACAATGTTATGATCACTGATCTCATATGGAACTGCATATCAACATTTTATCACAGGCTCAGTCACGCATTTAGTAATGTAAGAAACAATCATCTGAAACAAGCAACATAGAAAATAACAAAGCCAGCAGTTATTAGTAAGGTCATAAGTAAGAATTGTAAGTCAAGAACTTTCATTAGGTAGAGTCCAGTATACCACAGGTCATCTGACTTAGTTAAATAATTATAGCCAGATGTGAATCTCCTGGTTGTACATCATGGAGCATCTGACCTTTATTCAAAGACTGGTTACTGAGCTAAGCTTTAGAAACAAACTTAGAGTATCCTTTTTAATAACTTAATTAAACCTTTTAGCAATATAACATAACAGCAAGGAACTATCTCGGAAGTAAACAGACCTTAATTAACAAAACTAGAACTTAATATTAAGTGAAATATAATTTCTTTGTCATTGTGAGGGCATTAACCCTGTACGCAGGGAAGGCTTTAACCCATCAAATAAAAATGAGACTTGTCAGGGAGCCGGGAAAAGCCAAGAGGCCGTCTTGGACTTCCCGTAGCCCTGACTCTTTGACTTACAGCTACTGTTCACCGATTTTTAATCCCCCAATTTAGGAGCAGACTGTTGCCATGTTTTAAGGACATCAGGATAGCAAAAGTCTAACCATGAGGGCTTATATTTTGTAGAAGCAGAATGAGCTTTGTCTACATGCACCGTAATCTTAAATAATGTTTATTTACTTTACCAAAGTAACAAAAGATTTTAAAAACAAATATAAACCACTTAAAGGCAAAGAAATTGATAATCTGTTATCAAAAACTTCCTTCTAGGAAAACTGTGTTCTCGTAACATAGAGAGTAGACTAAATTCCAGTCTGCTACCAGTTTTACCAGATAACAAACAAAATTTGTTTATCGCTTAATCTTAGCAAAGTCTTTTCCATAAATCCTGAAGTAGCAGTACTCTTGCAAAGGCATCAGGGTGAAACCATAGAAGGCATGTTTAAAATCTGATTAAATTGCAATTGACAGTGTAGCCTGGTCATTGCTGTGACTTGTAACACTTTACCATGATAACTAGAATTATAATGACATTTTATCAGGACATATCAGATTTTGATGAATTTCACTTGATTTCTAGGGTATCTGTATTAGTAACATCAACTATACAATATAACCTGAGATGATTCATCACTCTTCTAGCACTGTTTCCCATGGAATTTAACATGTCAAATGAACTCACGTAGTTTAATCTCTCTCTTTGGGATGTCTCAGGGGCCCTCTGAAGCATCCCAAAGTTAGCTAGAAGTCAAATGATTTAGGAGGTGTTTTCAATAAATATCAAAAGGGTTGATAACACTCAGTCAGATAGGATCATATAAGTCAGTGAAACAACAGTTATTCACTTAGCCAAAGTTAACAAAAGATTTCAAAGGTAAACATAGAACAGATCACTTCAGGGATAAAGAAACTTAAATCCATTATCAAAGGCAGTTCAGCATCTCAAGAAAACAAAACTCTTCCCTTGGGGTCCACTTTCCATAAAACCTTCTTATCACTTTCTGTACCCATTACTTTGTTCTCCCATTCTGAAACAGTCACCAGTAAGTCAGACCTACTTCCTTTTCCCTTCATAAAATGTAATCTCATTCCTCATCACCAGTAAGTCAGACCTACTTCCTTTTCCCTTCATAAAATGTAATTTCATTCCTCATCACCAGTAAGTCAGACCTACTTCCTTTTCCCTTCATAAAATGTAATTTCATTCCTCATATCTTCTTTACTGAAAACACACATCCTACTTTCCTTAAGCAATCAAGAACTGACCTTTATATTAGCATTCTATAGATTGGTGAACATAAATACCAGTGATTTATGTTTTTAAATTCTAAAAAAAAAATTCTAGAGAACATCTCAGGATGGCGTCAAACATTATTCAATAAAAGTCCAAAATCACTAGTTTCTCTGTAAGAGGAAGTTAGTGTTCAGTAATGAATGTTTCAGAATCTTATTTTATTTGGAAATGACCTAGCTATTCAATAAACTTCCATCACTTAGTTTAGCACAACCCTAGAAATTCAGGTTACCAAAATCTAGAGAGACTGCTGTTTTAGACAGACATTTCTAAAGTATAATTATTCTTAGTAGTTTATCTAAAAGCTCATATCTCATTTACATATTTCAGGTTTTTTTCCTACAGGTACTTTTCTTGTTGATAAACTTGTAACAGATACAACAATATAACAATATTTAACTTACAATAAACCTAGGCACAAAGGAAATATTATGCTTAATGTTAATAACTCTTAGATATGTCTATATCAGATTAGCAAACAAACATTAATACTAGATACTTAATATTGCATATTTCCCAGTTCACATGAATCTGAAATTCATTTAAGTTAATTTCCCTTGTAATTAGAATTGTTTGATTTGTAAGCGCTTACTTTTCTTTAGGCCAATAAATTAGAACTCAATTACAACTTCAGGAATATTATCAAAAAACAACCCAAAAGACACACACTGAGACATACATAAATACAGACAGAGATCGCAGTTTTCGGCTTGAGATTTAAAATGTCTCTTTGATTTCCTCCCCCCGCCCCCTTTTTTTAAAATTCTAATTTGCCCAAGTTTGAGGTCTCAGGTAAAGTGAGCTGTGTATTTCAAGGACATGGAAAGAGTTAACTTCAAGCTTTTCCCTAGGCAGGACTTTTAATAAGCTAGGTGTTCTTAACTGCATATGCAAAAAGAACCGGTTTTGCAGTTTTCAAGAAAAAATTTCATTTTAACCAGTTTTCTCCAGAGTCTGTAGAACATCATGGCCATCCTGCGTCAAAAAGTTATCTTTCCTTTCTGTGTTGCTGCTAAGTCACTTCAGTCGTGTCCGACTCTGTGCAACCCCATAGATGGCAGCCCACCAGGCTCCCCCTTCCCTGGGATTCTCCAGGCAAGAACACTGGAGTGGGTTGCCATTTCCTTCTCCAATGCATGAAAGTGAAAAGTGAAAGGGAAGTCCCTCAGTCGTGTCCGACTCTTCTCGACCCCATGGACTGCAGCCTACCAGGCTCCTTCATCCATGGGGCTTTCCAGGCAAGAGTACTGGAGTAGGTTGCTTAGTCATAGTTTTATAGCTAAAATATAGACCAAATAGTGCTCAAATTGACTCTGATATCAGGGGAGGATCAGCTGATAAAAATCTTGGATTGTCCCTCTGATGGGAAGTGAAGTCTTTGTCCCATCAGAAGAATCTGAAGGGTTAAGGGAATTTGCAGGGGGAGGCTTGGTCCCTCCCCATCCTGAGAAACAAGAGTAGTTAGAAGGGAATTCTTTAGGATGTTCAGGAGTGGGGGAAGCTTGGTTCCCTCCCCACCTGAGAGATAAGTGTAGTTAGAAGGGGATTCTTTAGAATGTTAGGAGAGTTTTTGATCCTTCAGGCTTTTGAATATAGGGAAAAACCTGGACCAAAGGGAACCTCAGAAGCCTTTCCAAGAGGTCATGTGGATATGAAAGGTCAAGTAGGGGTCATCTAGGAAATCTGATGGAGACAGACAGAGGGGGACAGGAGGCAGGGAGGCAATAGAACATAAGGAAATTCTGAGTCCTTTCCCTGCTTTTGGCAAAAGCTGGTGTGCCATTCAGAGGCCATATTTTTGGGGGTCCCCCAGTTTGTATTGGGGCCAGGTCTTCTGCAGGGTCAAAATTTTCCAGTTTCTGAGAATGTAGCCAAGGGGTGAGTCTGAGAGAGGATCCCAGGATGTACAGAGATTCCTGGGAGCAACCGGGTGACTCACTGTTTGGAGATTCCCTGAAACGTGGAAGCCACTCTTGGGATGGCTCAGAGGCAACACCTAAGCTCCTGTAAATCAATCTGGACTGAAAGGGAAAGAAGTGAAAGTGACAGGGAAGAAGGCTGAGGAATCTGCCTTACAATCCTACTGGGGAGGCAGTGGCCAGGGGACAATGGTCTCTGTTTTCCTTCAATCACTATGTGCCTCACGTGGCACATGGAAATTGTCTTGCTGCGGGCGGATGCCCCTGTGGCCTGATCCGTTCCGTGTCCCCCTTATCCTCACACAGGAGTCTTCATGTGGCAGGCACCCTAATGTCTTTTAAGTGCCTGACCCATGCACACAATATTGGTTGGCCTAGTTCTCAGTTGGAAAGAAGGCAAAGAGACCCTCACCCGTTCGGGCAGCAATTACTGGGGCACAGTGGGGCCTTTGTAACACACCAGGGGTAACCCTGGCCAGAGTTCCTCAGCTGCTTCTACAGCACTTGCCTGTTTGCAGAAGGTCCCTATGAGAAAGAAGAGAAGAGGTGGGGGAAGAGGCCCCAAGATCCCTGTACGGGCCACCAAAAATGTTGTGATCCAAGCACGGTTGGAAAAGAATTTCCAGACATGAGACAGAATGAGAGGGAAATAAAGTTTATTAGAGTGGGAGACAATGTCAGAACAGTGGGCCAGCTCAAGGGAGAACTGACCTTGAACAGAGGTCCTGAGTCCACTTTTATACCCAGGGTACAAGGAGTGGGATGGGGTCTTGCGGTGCGGGGGGATGGAGAGTAAGGCAAATACCTCTCTATGGGGTAGGAGGGGAGACAGGCTATACTGCTCAGGAGGACCTGAAACCCATTATCAGTTACAATATGGGGGAAGGAAGGATGATAAGGGTCTGGATTTTCTGTTCCTGCATTCTAAGACCCTCCTTGGTTTTATCTGCTCTTTCGTCCTTGGGTCACCACAGAAAGGATGAATGATTCAGTAACTCAGAACAAGAGCTTACCACTTGGAAAAAAATAAAAATTTGCACATAAAGTGAAACTAAAGTACTAGAAGAAAATGCAGATGAATACCTTGTGACGTATGGAATAAAAGACTCCCTCACAATGACGGCAAAGACCCAAACATGAAGGGAAGGTTTGCACATCTGAACACATAAAAACGCAATGTCTGCACAGATGTTGAAAATATATTTGTGTATCGGACACACGATTTAAAAACAATGCAAATTGCATAAAAATATTCACTCACTTTCAAAATGCAAATAGGTGCACTTTACTGTTTGCACCTCTCAGAAAGTTAGAGAACAGTAACACTCAGACTTAACTGTGTGTCAATAAGGTACCCTTACCTTGCAATGTTTATAAACTACTACTGTTCTAGAGAGAACAGGACAGAAGGTATCAAAAACTTTACAGTATGATTTAGAAATTTCACTTGAGAAGATTTACAGAATGAGATAAGAATGCAAAGATAAATGTAGCCAGATGGCCTTTATTGTTTATAATACTAAACAATCAATAAAAAAAAGCCCACAACAACCCTGAGAAAGAACACTAAGGCCTACGGAGAGGATTAAGCATGGCACGGACACACTTATCCTCATATCCATTAATAAGCTGACTTAGCTGTTCTTAAAAACTAGTGTAAGTAGATGGTTTCAAAATATTACATTAAAAAAAAAACTTTATTCCGCATCTTAAGTTATACTGCACAGATCAAAAAAAAATCACGGAGCTTGATTCGCGCACATGTATTTCCTAACTCATTTTTTAAAGTAAATGGAGAAAAGGATATTAATATCCACATATTTGTTTAGAAAGCGTTTCTATGTATACAGACCTGCAGATTTTGACAGTTTTCAAATGATTTTTCCCTTTTTGCTCTTCTGGACCCTTCTAGTTGTCCTATAGTGAACTCTTATTTTTGGTAAGAGAAAAAACTGCTTTAAAACAAGAAAGAAAAGGATTCCCTCAGTAGAAAGCTGCATAGGCTGGCCCTCTCCATTCTTACGGAGAGAGTGAAGCGGAGCCCGCGCCAGCGCCCCAGGGAATCGGAAACAGTGAGGGCGGTCCCGAGATGCGGTTTACAAAAAGGGCCGGAGCTGGAGCCCCAAGACCCGCGCCTTGGTCGAGAATCCCCCGAGATTTTCATGGCGGATCCCGGGGACAGCTCGCGACGGGGAGGAACCCAGGGTCCGAGCGACTTCCAGAGGCTTCGGCCCCACTTGCCCCTCCGACGCGGGGCCCGAGCCGAGCTCTCTGGCCTCGCCGCCCGGGGGAGAGGTGGTCGAAGAGCCGCGCCCGGCCGCTCGGCTCGCGGTGTTCTCAGCGGCTGGGCTCCCAGGGCGCGAGGAGGCACACCTGGAGTTAAAAGCCCGGCGCGGCGCGGGGTCAGAGAGGTCGCGGCCCAGCGGCAGCCCGCCCCACCCTAAGGGGCCTCGCCTGGCTGCGCGGGACGCCTCCCGCCCAGGCCCCGCTCACCCTCCGGAGCGGGCGCCCCCCGCCGCGGCCCCCTCACTCACCCTCTCCCAGAAGGAGCCAAGGCAGCCTGCGCACCGATGACGCCCCTCGCGGCACCGCCACCCCAGGAAGTCGGACTACATTTCCCACAAAGCCTCGGAGGGGCGTGGCGAGGGCGTAGGAATGCGCAGACGCGGGCCGCAGCGGGGCGGGGCGATTCCACTGGGAAAGAAAGCGGTGGCTCCCAGAATGGCACCTTAATGCTGGTGGGCTTGTGGTTTGTCAAGCGAGGAATCAACGGCGCGGTGGCCTTACCCCCGCAACCCTGAGGAAGCCCCTCATTAGAGCTTCTGGACTCCTAACCCATGGGTAGGGGAGAAGGGACAGCCATCCTTTGCTAAGCCTCACTTTTCCTTTTCTGAAATAAAAGGAGCCTAGAGGAGTCCCTTGCAAAGGGTAGATTGGAGGTTAACAAACCAGAGGCGTTTTTTCACGAACGGGGAGAGGGGAGATGGTTTCGCGATGATTCAAGTGTATTACATTTGTTGTGCGCTTTTTATTTCTACCACTATTACATTGTGATATATAGTGAAATAATTATAAAACTCGCCATAATGCAGAGTCAGTGGGAGCCCTGAGCTTGTTTTCCTGCAACTAGATAGTCCCATCTGGGGATGATGGGAGACTCTCCCATCTGAACTTGTGCCCAGTCTCGGTAATCTTGCTTCGGTTGCTGCCAGTGAAGAAAACCCTACTTTGCAAAGAAATGATGTTGGAAATGGAAGCAGGCTTTTCTGTGCCCCTGTGGCAGTCTCAGGACATTCTGCCTTAATTTTAATCCAGAATGTATGGAGATCGGAAGTTGTCCCAAACATACTTTCAAGACCACAGCCATTTGCAACCTCGAGCAATTGATCCTCTTCTAACATAGACAAAGTTGATTCAGAGATGGGTCACTGATCCATTCCTTCCCAGTTCAGGGGCCTTTTGTGGTTAGGAAGTAATACTCATCACAAACTTCTGAAAGCTGAGATAGGTGATCATGCACCAACTAGGAGAAAGAAGGCCCTGGTTCTCTCTTTCAAGATCTCTGTTAACGCTAGAAACAAGTCAAAAATCCCAATGTTCATTCATCATCCCCATCATCCCAGTTTGGCTTTGAATGCGGTCAATTTATCTGCTGACCCTAACACAGCTGTCACGCTCCCCTGAAGTGAGAGTTGTAGTTCGATGAGCAGGTTAAATATGTCACACAAATAAGCAAGTTTTGTGACCCATTCTCTGTCACTGAAATACGCTACCAGTAATGACTTTTTCTAAAAGAAATCTCTGAAACAGCTCTTTTAGCTCAAAAATTCTGGCCAGTGATGTGCCTTTAGAAAGTCATCTCATTCTGTATTAGAGATGTGTGCTCTGTTTCCATCTCCTCACAGAGGTTTGTGAACAGACCTGAGTTAAGGGTGTGTACATTAATGAGGTTGATAATTTTAAAACGTTGTTAAGTTCAGGTGACATTTTTTGGCTAATCAGCATTTCTCTATGGATGACACAGTTCAGAGACTCACATTCAGAAGCAACCTCTTTGACTTGAGTCATGAAACCAGAAAGCCATCTAGTCATGGTAGTCACTCCATCTGTGCACATACCAACACAAAATGACCAATGCAGTTTCCCTGATACGTAATCATTCAAAGACTTGAATTGTTCTGCAGCGGTGGTGTTGATTGCCAAAGAAAGTGCTCACAACATATCTTCATGCACATCCTCCTGAAAAATAACACACAAAAACATGCACTTGTCTTGTCAACATCAGTAGACTCATCAACCTGGATTGCATACCGTAGTGACTCATTAATCCTCTCTAACAACTGTGCCTCAGTATCCTCTGCTATTTCATCCTTTTGTCTAATTATGGTGCTAGCTAAAAGAGGAACACGTGCCACCTTTTGCACTGCAGCCTCTCCTAAAAGTTCATGACAAGTGAACTTTAGCAGCAGACAGGATCAACTCTTCACAAACAGTAAAGGACTTCTTAGATTTAGCAATGCCGTTTGCCACTAGAAGTGATCCTCTCAATACAGACATAGTTGATGACATGGTGGCCTTCAGTAATTGCTTCTGTTTTTCATGTTCACATTTTTACTTTTCTCTTGAAAAACTCCGAAGACTTGTCTTTTAAAGCCGGGTGCCTGGTCTCACTGTGGTGAAGCAGTTTGGAAGGTTTCACAGCTTCATTGGATAGCCAGTTACCACATACTATACAAAGTAGGCTTGGAGAATGTAAATCACCTGCTGCAACAACACATAAGTAGAACTTTTTTTTTTTTTTAATGCAGCTTTCCAGCACTGTTTACAATAGCTAGGACATGGAAGCAACCTAGATGTCTGTTGGCAGACAAATGCATAAGGAAGTTGTGGTGCACATACAGAATAGAATATTACTCAGCTGTAAAAAAAAGAACTCCTTTGAGTCAGTTCTACTGAGATGGCTGAAACTGGAGCCTATTATACAGAGTGAAGTCAGTCTGAAAGAGAAACACCAATATTGCATACTAACACATGTATATGGAATTTAGAAAGATGGTAACAACAATCCTATATGCAAGGCAGCAAAAGACACACAGATGTAAAAATCAGACTTTTGGACTCTGTGAGGAAAGGTAAGGGTGGGATGATTTGAGAGCATAGCCTTGAAATACGTACATTACCATATGTAAAATAGATGACCAGTGCAAGTTCAATGCATGAAGCAAGGCGCTCGAAGTCAGTGTTCTGGGACAACGCAGAGGGAAGGGGTGGGGAAGCAGGTTGTGGGGGCTCAGGATGGAGGGACACGCGTGCACCTGTGGCTGATTCATGTTGATGTATAGCAAAACCCACCACAATATTGTAATCATCCTTCAATTAAAATTAATTTTTTTTAAATGTAGAAATACAAGTACAAAAAAAAAGGATGCAACTTTCCTTTGGAAGTCTTAGAGTCTTCTGCTGTCTCATCATTGGGTCTTTCCCCCTTTTTCAAAGAAGCTCTCCAGTAACATTTGGTTTTTACTCATTTTGGCTAGTGTTAGCTTACGGGCTTACCAAACCTGTGACTGAGACAAGCGTGCAGTGCCAGACAAAGGCACGGATGCAAGCGGTCAATAAAATAATGAGCTGGCCACCCATGGACTAAAATAGGTGTCAGATTCTGAGTTAAAACCTGCCACCAAATGCAGCTTAAATTTCACTTGCCACTCACTGATAGGGTTTTGATGAGTCTGTAAGCAGTTGGTTTATTATGGTCTCAGAGTCACACCTCTCTGCTACTGCTAATCTGTATTCGCAGCCACTCCTCAGTGCTAAGCCACTCGTCACCACCTTAGTGCCACCTCAGATCATCAGGCATTAGATTCTCATAAGGAGGGAGCAACCTGGATCCCTCATATGCACAGTTCACAATAGGCTCTGCACGCTTATGAGAATCTAATGTCACCGGTGATCCGACAGGAGGTAGACCTCAGTAATGCAAGCAGTGGAGAGCAGCTGTAAGTACAGATTAAGCTTCACTCACTTGTCCGCTGCTCACCTCTGCTGTGTGGCCTGGCTCCTAACAGGCCACAGACTCTACTGGTCCATGGCCCAGTGGTTGGGGACCCCTGCTGTCTAGAAGGGCTTCCCTGGTGGCTCAGTGGGTAAAGAATCTGCTGCAATGCAGGAGACCTGGGTTTGAATATCTTCCTTTCCTGGGTCAAGAAAATTCCCTGGAAAAGAAAATGGCAACCCTCTCCAGTATTTTTGCCTGAGAAATCCCATAGACAGAGGAGCCTACTATAGAATTCTACAGTATAGAAAGCAGCTGTATAAAATGCAGACAAAATCTCCAGTTTAATTTGTGGGCAGCGTAGTCAGTTAAGCTGGATCTGCCACTGGAATCCAGAGAAGTATATGACATTTGGGTCAGATCAACATGGTGGCTTAGACTGTAATATTTGGTTTTCTAAAAATAACTGCTAGCTTCATATGCCTCATTCTGTTGATGTGACAAAGACTTAACCCTTTATCAAACTTCAGGAAGATTCCTTTGAGCCTTCTTTTCTACTAGGCTTCCACCTTGAGCCCTGTCCTTGGCTTGTGGAGCCCAGTTTGAGCAAAAATATTGCTAATTGAGGTACAATCACCTATTCCTGATATCTGATCAAATCCTTCATACCCTACTCTTAATGTCTAAGTTCTTGGCCTGCTTTTAGCAAGAATCCCTAAACTTGCTGTGTGCTTTTTGGTGATTTTCCATCCACTGACTCCTTTTACCCTGCTTGTTGGAGCTGTAAATCCCAACAAGTCTTTGCTGTATTGGGAGTTGAGTTCCGTTTTACTGAAACCCCTATTGCAGTACTACTGAATAACATGTCTTCACTGTGTTTACCAGTGCTCAACTCTTTCTCTTGAGAGCTGTTTGAACTATATATATCATAATATTTGATGCTGAAAGTTCAGCTTCTCCGTACATCAGTGCCAAATCAAATCTCAGAGACAAAGTTCTGGGTGAAATAGAAAGGATAGCTTCATTGCTTTTCCAGGCAAAGGGAGACACAGTGGAATGTGTCATGCCCTCAAAACCATGTGTCCCAACATGGGGAAGATAGTAAGAAGTTTTATAGTAATTATTCAAAGAGGGCATGATCAGTCCATGGACATTCTTCCAATGGGTGGATGGTGAGATGAGTAGAAGTTATCATCAAGCTTCAGGTCCAGTTGGTCTGGGGTCTACATCCTTGTGGTCAGTGTATCATCACTAATCATTAACTTCTCCCACCTGGAGGGGATTTCAGTATCTGTGAAATAGCTCAAAGACATTATTGTATGTAACTGTTGATGGGGAAGCACAAGGCTGCTCTTGACTGTTTGTTTCCCCTGGTCTCTCATCCTCTTCCTTCCCTAATTAACAATTGCTTGAATCTGCCCATTGGAACTCAGGGAAGTGACCTTATGAAGGAAGCCTGAATGAAGGTTTTTCCTTACAATCAAAGAAACAGGGGACACAGAAATTCTCTGTGCCCAGGAGACTCACAGGGTATCATATTGAAAAACATGAAAATCTTCACAGTTCATTAAATCAAGTGAAGGTAACCCAGATGGCAAAAAAGTAAAACTCTACCACTATATATATATATATATATATATAATTCAAATACCTTGAATCAAACAGTTGCTTCAGAGCTACAGAGTCATTCTTACATGGTCTGGTAGAGAAATGGCCCTTGATAAAACCCATAACAGAGTGTGCAGTTTCAAAAAAAAAAAGCAGACAGAGAATGTAGAATGGGAAGAGGGAGAAGGAACAAAAGAAACCAACCTTCCTTCAAACTCAACAATCCACTAATATAAAAATTCAGATAAATAAAAAACACATAAGAATAGGACAGCAATAAATCCAAGT
>SJYQ01008882.1:18458-37409 GCA_006410935.1 Redunca redunca | reverse complement strand
AAACCTAGTAAAATCACAGTCACTACAAATGACTGGGACTTTCAGTTCAGTTCAGTCACTCAGTTGTGTCTGACTATTTGCGACCCAATGGACTGCAGCACCTCAAGCTTCCCTGTCCATCACCAACTCCCAAAGCTTGCTCAAACTCATGTCCATTGAGTTGGTGATGCCATCCAACCATCTAATCCTCTATCATCCCCATCCCCTCCCACCTTCAATCTTTCCCAGCATCAGGGTCTTTTTCAGTGAGTCAATTCTTCACATCAGGTGGCCAAAGTATTGGAGTTTCAGCTCCAGCATCAGTCCTTCCAATGAACACCCAGGACTGATTTCCTTTAGGACTGACAGGTTTGATCTCCTTGAAGTCCAAGGGACTCTCAAGAGTCTTCTCCAACACCACAGTTCAAAAACATCAATTCGTTGGCACTCAGCTTTCTTTATAGTCCAACTCTCACATCTACACATGACTCCTGGAAAAACCATAGTTTTGACCAGATGGACCTTTGTTGGTAAAGTAATGTCTCTGCTTTTTAATATGTTGCCTAGTTTGTTCATAGCTTTTGTTCCAAGGAGCAAATGTCTTTTAATTTCAAGGCTGCAGTCACCATCTGCAGTGATTCTGGAGCCCCCAAAAATAAAGTCTCACTGTTTCCACTGTTTCCTCATCTATTTGCCATGAACTGATGGGATCAGATGCCATGATCTTTGTTTTTTGAATGTTTAGTTTTAAGCCAACTTTTTGACTCTCCTCTTTCACTTTCATCAAGAGGCTCTTTAGTTCTTTGCTTTCTGCCATAAGGGTGGTATCGTCTGCTTATCTGAGGTTATTGCTATTTCTCCCGGCAATCTTCATTCCAGCTTGTGCTTCATCCAGCCTGGCATTTTACATGATGTACTCTACATAGAAGTTAAATAAGAAGGGTGACAATATACAGCCTTGATGTACTCCTTTCCCCACTTGGAACCAATCTGATGTTCCATGTCTGGTTCTAACTGTGGCTTCTTGACCTGCATACAGATTTCTCAGGAGGCAGGTCAGGTGGTCTGGTATTTCCGTCTCTTTAACAATTTTCCAGTTTGTTGTGATCCACACAGTCAAAGGCTTTGGGTAGTCAATAAAGCAGAAGTCGATGTTTTTCTGGAACTCTCCTGCTTTTTCAAAGATCCAGTGGATGTTGGCAATTTGATCTCTGGTTCCTCTGCCTTTTCTAAATCCAGCTTAACATCTGGAAGTTCACGGTTCTCATACTTTTGAAGCCTGGCTTGGAAAACTTTGAGCATTACTTTGCTAGTGTGTGAGATGAGTGCAATTGAGCAATAGTTTGAACATTCTTTGATTACAATAATTATGAGCACCCCATAGGGAACATGGCTTCACCAGTAGCTCAGTGTTAAAGAATCTGCCTGCAATGCAGGAGCCTCGCGAGACATGGGTCCGATCCCTGGGTGGGGAAGATCCGCTGGAAGAGGGCACAGCAACCCACTTCAGTATTTTTGCCTGGAGAATCTTCATAGACAGAGGAGCCTGGCAGGCTACAGTCCATAGGGTAACAAAGAATCAGACACAACTGAAGCGACTGAGCACTCACGCACAAGGGGGAACATCCCCAACTATTGTGTGTATAAATCTGATACTCATGGAGATGTGAGTTAAATTTTTCCAGATCCTAACGATGTGCCTTCTTTTTGCTCATGCCCTGTGTGTCCATCCATGACCATCACAGGGCAACAGTGGCCTCCTCATTCCAAATTTCAACATGATTCCTATCTTCATTAAATAAGGCAACACATATGCCTTAGCAGTGGACCCCATTTTTTGAGGCCCATGATATTCAGTTTTCCATTTTCACCTCCTTATCACTGTCAACTGCCAGCCTTCTCCACATCCTGTTCATGTATTATCTACTTTGCCATCTCTTTTACAACTTTTCTTAACCTGCAGAATTTTCTATGTGATATCATTCCATCCATTGTTTATTTTATTCCACCATTTCTTCATCATCTGATTTATTTTTTCTTTGGGAGTTTAAATAGACTCCTTCACCAAGCCCAACATGCTTCAAATCAATTGCATCATTTTGTATCTTCTATTTGTAGTAATCACCATTAATCTAGTCACTCAACTTAAAAAGGTTGAAGTTATTCTGGCCACCATTCTGTCCTTCATTAATTCACCATACCAAATAAATGACCAACACCACTCACTTTATCTCCAAAGTATATGGGTATATATAAATAATAAATGTACACTTATAAATCAATATAGATACATGTAAACATAACATTTAAATGTATAAATAATACATTCAGATTCTCCTTCCTCTGTCATTACCCCAGTTTATGTCCTATCTTTCCTCAACTGAACTTCTTAAAGTCTCCCTGCTCACCTCCCTGTCCCTGCATTTATCTCCTTCACCTCCTCCTCACAAAGAATCTAAAGTGCAAATCTGAGCCATCACTTTCTCACTAACATGATCCAATCACATCTCGCTGACCACAAAGGAACTGATGTCCCTGGACCTGGCCCTACGATCCTTCCTTGCAGCCCTGGGCACATCCCCAGCCACTTCCTTATTCACAGTTCACTGTAGGGATCTCAATTCCATGGTTCAATGAACTTGAGGAGAAAAAAGTAGACTTTTCAAGTTCACCAACCTGTAATAAGGTGCAGCATTTCTTTGGTTATGATTGTAAGCAACAAACTGCAGTAAGATTAGCAATACCTAAAACGTTGTCACCCACAGAAACCATATTTTCATACATTATTTAAAATATAGTTTCCACTGAGATCTAAAAATATCATTCATATATATTTCTGCTGCAAATCATGGTGATAATTAGTCCTGAAATAATTTGCACATGACTGAGTCTTCCTGTGTTTGGGAGAACATGCAAAACAGCGGGCCAGCCGTGGGCAGAGCTGTGCCCACCAGATGTGAAGCTGCTGCTGCTGCTAAGTCGCTTCAGTCATGTCTGACTCTGTGCAGCCCACCAGGCTCCCCCGTCCCTGGGATTCTCTAGGCAAGAACACTGGAGTGGGTTGCTGCCGGAGTCCAGCCCCGGTGGAACCAGGGTGATTCGAAGGAGAGACAGAGTAGGCGAGGAAAAAACTTACTTATATAGAAATATAAAAGAGATTAAGAAGAAATAGCATGGTAGGAAAACTAAGCAGAGAAAAGAGGCTGAATAACTTGGTTTACAGGGAAGGCCAATAAAGTTCCAGACAAGGAGCTTGCACCATCTACGTTAGGCTGCCGGCGCCCATTTGAATATCGGAGAGTGCCCCGCCTTGGGCTCTCTCTCTCTCACGGATCTTAGTGCCAGGGCAAGTAAGTAGACTTGGTGAGCCGCCCTGTTCCAGATGGGAATTCAGCCTGAAGTTAGAGTAAAGAGGAGAAGGAAGGAGAGGGAAAAGGGGTGAGAGAAAGAGACATGGGGGGAGCCAGATTCCCAAGAAACTAGGCCGAGNAGTAGCTCAGTGTTAAAGAATCTGCCTGCAATGCAGGAGCCTCGCGAGACATGGGTCCGATCCCTGGGTGGGGAAGATCCGCTGGAAGAGGGCACAGCAACCCACTTCAGTATTTTTGCCTGGAGAATCTTCATAGACAGAGGAGCCTGGCAGGCTACAGTCCATAGGGTAACAAAGAATCAGAAACAACTGAAGCGACTGAGCACTCACGCACAAGGGGGAACATCCCCAACTATTGTGTGTATAAATCTGATACTCATGGAGATGTGAGTTAAATTTTTCCAGATCCTAACGACGTGCCTTCTTTTTGCTCATGCCCTGTGTGTCCATCCATGACCATCACAGGGCAACAGTGGCCCCCTCATTCCAAATTTCAACATGATTCCTATCTTCATTAAATAAGGCAACACATATGCCTTAGCAGTGGACCCCATTTTTTGAGGCCCATGATATTCAGTTTTCCATTTTCACCTCCTTATCACTGTCAACTGCCAGCCTTCTCCACATCCTGTTCATGTATTATCTACTTTGCCATCTCTTTTACAACTTTTCTTAACCTGCAGAATTTTCTATGTGATATCATTCCATCCATTGTTTATTTTATTCCACCATTTCTTCATCATCTGATTTATTTTTTCTTTGGGAGTTTAAATAGACTCCTTCACCAAGCCCAACATGCTTCAAATCAATTGCATCATTTTGTATCTTCTATTTGTAGTAATCACCATTAATCTAGTCACTCAACTTAAAAAGGTTGAAGTTATTCTGGCCACCATTCTGTCCTTCATTAATTCACCATACCAAATAAATGACCAACACCACTCACTTTATCTCCAAAGTATATGGGTATATATAAATAATAAATGTACACTTATAAATCAATATAGATACATGTAAACATAACATTTAAATGTATAAATAATACATTCAGATTCTCCTTCCTCTGTCATTACCCCAGTTTATGTCCTATCTTTCCTCAACTGAACTTCTTAAAGTCTCCCTGCTCACCTCCCTGTCCCTGCATTTATCTCCTTCACCTCCTCCTCACAAAGAATCTAAAGTGCAAATCTGAGCCATCACTTTCTCACTAACATGATCCAATCACATCTCGCTGACCACAAAGGAACTGATGTCCCTGGACCTGGCCCTACGATCCTTCCTTGCAGCCCTGGGCACATCCCCAGCCACTTCCTTATTTACAGTTCACTGCAGGGATCTCAATTCCATGGTTCAATGAACTTGAGGAGAAAAAAGTAGACTTTTCAAGTTCACCAACCTGTAATAAGGTGCAGCATTTCTTTGGTTATGATTGTAAGCAACAAACTGCAATAAGATTAGCAATACCTATAACTTTGTCACCCACAGAAACCATATTTTCATACATTATTTAAAATATAGTTTCCACTGAGATCTAAAAATATCATTCATATATATTTCTGCTGAAAATCATGGTGATAATTAGTCCTGAAATAATTTGCACATGCCTGAGTCTTCCTGTGTTTGGGAGAACATGCAAAACAGCTGGCCAGCCATGGGCAGAGCTGTGCCCACCAGATGTGAAGCTGCTGCTGCTGCTAAGTCGCTTCAGTCATGTCTGACTCTGTGCAGCCCACCAGGCTCCCCCGTCCCTGGGATTCTCTAGGCAAGAACACTGGAGTGGGTTGCTGCTGGAGTCCAGCCCCGGTGGAACCAGAGTGATTCGAAGGAGAGACGGAGTAGGCGAGGAAAAAACTTACTTATATAGAAATATAAAAGAGATTAAGAAGAAATAGCATAGAAGGAAAATTAAGCGGAGAAAAGAGGCTGAATAACTTGGTTTACGGGGAAGGCCAATAAAGTTCCAGACAAGGAGCTTGCACCACCTACGTTAGGCTGCCAGCACCCATTTGAATATCGGAGAGTGCCCCACCTTGGGCTCTCTCTCTCTTACGGATCTTAGTGCCAGGGCAAGTAAGTAGACTTGGTGAGCTGCCCTGCTCCAGATGGGAATTCAGCCTGAAGTTAGAGTAAAGAGGAGAAGGAAGGAGAGGGAAAAGGGGTGAGAGAAAGAGACATGGGGGGAGCCAGATTCCCAAGAAACTAGGCCAAGAGACTGGTCCGAGAAACTGTTCCATCCTTTATTGTTCAAGGGGCTATTTATACTTTTCATAATACATGGAGATCAATGGGTAACACAAAGTTATGCAGTTAGCAGTTTAGACTCTTGTCAAAACCAGGCTTTTCTCTCTGCATACCTGACTGCAAACACAAGTCTTAGGTGCTTTACATCACCTTCCGGCCCAAAAGGGCCAATTAACAGCTTTTTTTCTGATAAGGGTTTGTTAACTAAAAGACTTACTCGTGTTGATCTTCCCAAAGTTTGGTGCCATCCTCAGAAAGCACTAAATAAAGTTACATTCTTACATAGCAAAGATACAACAAATTATAACAAGTGAAAGGAGTACAGTGATTTATAACAAAGGAAAAGTAATTAACTCAAAAGTCTAGTGTTGCTAACATCAAAACTACTATATATCTTTTTCCATATCCCATTTACATTGATTAACATCCTCCCAGGTGCCTAAAAGATAAAGAATATGGAGGCCTGGTGGCAATCATTGAGTCAACAGTGAAAACCCATCACCTATATGATTTTTAACTCTTTAGAAAAGGCTCTGTATCTTTAAGATGCTTTTAAGCTTTGTGCCTCTCGCGGTTGAGGGCTGTAAGCAATTCACAAACTGTAAGGGGTCTGGGGAACCTGTTAGGCAAGCTAGAGAACTATCAGAGGAGGTTTAACTGAAACATCCCTTTCAAATGCAGAAGACCAAAGCTTAGAGATAACTTTTTCCGGAGTATATCAGAAGAGTAGAGAAGCAGAGAACAAAAGCCGGCAGATTCTTATTTTTTGGGGGGTGGATGCTCAGGAAATTCCAGGGGGAAACCCTGAGATCTGATTAGACCTTGCACCTCAGATCTTTTGCCACATGACCTTGTCACGGGTGGAATTCCTCACGCTGGCTTCTGACAGGTTGCCATTTCCTTCTCCAATGCATGGAAGTGAAAAGTGAAAGTGAAGTCGCTCAGTCGTGTCTGACTCTTAGCGACCCCATGGACTGCAGCCTACCAGGCTCCTCCCTCCATGGGATTTTCCAGTCAAGAGTACTGGAGTGGGTTGCCATTGCCTTCTCCAGATGTGAAGCTACTTGTTCTCAATTACGTGGCATATCTATGCTTTCTGCTGTTTCTTGTTTATAAAGTTCTCTCTCCACATATTTGAAAATGGAGTTTTGTAAATACTTGGAAACACCTTAGGACTCTGAAATTGTCTTCATGGCATCAACATTGTGCCATGAATCTGCCGTGCTTTTCTTTATCACATGGTATTGATGATGGTGATGGAGTCAGACAAGAACACAGTCTCAGAACTGAATTCTTACTGCTACTGGAGTTCAACACTTGTAACTATCAAATCAAAATATGAACATGAGGGATAGCCAACATGGCATGAATTGTCACGATGATCTTCCCACACAAAGCTTAATGGGCATCTTCAATTAAACAGCAACTGTTCTCACAACATTTTTAAAACGTGGACTTTAAACTGCTTATGTATCAAATGTGCATGCATGCTCAGTCATTAAGTCATGTTCGACTCTTTGTGACCCCATGGACTGTAGCCCGCCAGGCTCCTCTGTCCATGGGATTTTCCAAGCAAGAATACTGCAGTGGGCTGCCATTTCCTTCTCCAGTGTATGAAATGTATCTCCTTGTCACTTACTGAGTTAACCAAAACATATATTATCATAATACAAAAGCTTTTAAAATGTATTGCTGATGAAAATGTGTCTCAATACAATTAGTTTCTCTTAAAGTATCATGGGGTCGCAAGGAGTCGAACATGACTGAGCAACTGAACTAAACTGAAAATATTATGTATTGTATTTTAGGCTTTGAAACAGGCTTTTTTGGAAAGTAGTCTATGGGTTTCACCTCAACACCAAAGGGCCCATCACACACATGAATGGAAGCCCTGCATGACTCCATCTGGTAACCGTAATAACCCAAACTTTTGCTCACCTGGTTCTCTCTAAAATGGGGACTTTATACTGTAGGGAGGGTTCCTGGACCCTCTTTCCCCTCTGGAACAGAGAACTGTTTCTCCATCCCCATAACATCCTGTCACATAGCCCCTACTGTTGCACATAAAACAATGTCTTTTAATGATCACTTTGTCAATGTTGTCCTTTACATTAGGACAACCTTGGGGTTGGGACAACCTGTTCTTCATCTTTGAACATACAACACACAGACCAAACCTGTAATATTGTAGCTGCTGGGTGTTTGCTGACAAAAGGGCACTCTAGTTCAACATAGATACAGAGCAAAACACACCACAGCTCCCTGGAAATGCACAAAGTACTAACAATAAGGGAAGGACAAAGTCTGATTGGGGCAGTGAAGGAAGGCCTGAGTGAGTCAGAGATTTTGAGCTAAAATGGAGGGAATTGTCTTAGTCCATTTGGGCTGCTAAAATAAAAATCTATAGCTTGGCTTGCATATAAACAGCTATTCACTCACAGTTCTAGAAGCTGGAAGTTCAGCATGGTTGGGTTCTGGTGAGGACTTTTCTGAGATGCAAATAGTTGATTTATCACTATGTTCTCACATGGTGGAAGCTATGGGAGATTTCTCTGGAGCCTTTATTACAAGGACACTAATTCCATTCATGAGGACTCTGCCCTCAAAATCTAGTCACCTCTCAAAGACCTCACTCCTAATATCACCAGGTTGGGGGTTAAGGTTTCTACATATGTGTTTTTGGGGAGACACAAACATTCAGAGGATAGCAGGGATGATTAGAATTTGTCATTCTGACAAGCAAAAGTTGGGCAATGTAGGTACAAAAGGCAGTCTGTGAATCAGGTGTAGGGGCCTGAAAGGGTAAGCATGAACATCCCAAATGTGGTTGGAGATCAACTAGCCGGACAGCTTCAGAGATAGACTGTAAAGAAAGGGCAGAGGGCACTGTATGCCAAAGAAACAAACTTCATTCTACAAGACTTGAATTTTTGCAAATCCCTTCTCTGCTGTGTGGATTAATTGGATAGGGGCTAAAACAAAGACAGAAAAGTTAGGAAATTAAAACAATGCAGTGAGCTCAAAAGTGTGCCAAATGAGAGGGTGCTAAGCCAGGATGGAAAGACAGGGCAGTTGCTACACACTGAACAACTGTGCTTTAGGAAACTACAGCATGTGTGATGGTGACTTTTTGGTTGTTAACCTATCTGAGCCACGGTGCTCAGATATTTCGTCAAATATCATTGTGGATGTTTCTTTGAGGGTGTTTTTAGAGAAGATTAACACTCAAATATGTAGATTTTGAGTAAAGCAGACTACTCTCCCCAGTGCAAGTGGAACTTATGCAATCAGCACAGGTTCTAAATAGACTAAAAAGGCTGGCTTCCTCCAAGGAAAGGAGAATTCTCCAACAGACTGTCTTCAGGATCCACGCACGACATCAGCTATTCTTCGTTTTATGACAGATGGCTTTTAGACTCAAACCTCCA
Organism: Redunca redunca; assembly: GCA_006410935.1. Taxonomy (NCBI): domain Eukaryota; kingdom Metazoa; phylum Chordata; class Mammalia; order Artiodactyla; family Bovidae; genus Redunca; species Redunca redunca. The sequence continues at coordinate 28,391 of SJYQ01008882.1, read as the reverse complement.
ACTCTTTCCTGAGTCTTCAACCAGCAAGCCTTCTTCAGACTTTGGACTCACTACGCTTCCACAATCTCATGAGCCATTTCCTTATGATAAATCTTATATAGATATGGTGTAGATATAGATGAAAGTACAGATGTATATATTTTTTTTTAAAGAAAATGGGGAAAACCCGTAGGCCAGTCAAGTACAACTTAAATCCCCTATAAATACACAGTGGAGGTGATAAATAGATTCAAGGGGTTAGATCTCATAAACTGAGTGCCTGAAGAACTATGGACAGAAGCTTGTAATATTGTACAGGAGGCAGCAAACAAAACCATCCCAAAGGAAAAGAAAAGGCAAAGTGGTTGTCTGAGGAGGCTTTACAAACAGCTGAGGAAAGAACAGAAGTGAAAAGCAACAGAGAAAGGGTAAGTACACCCAACTAAATGCAGAGTTCCAAAGAATAGCAAAGAGATGCAAGAAGGCCCTCTTCAATGAACCATGCAAAGAAATAGAGGAAAACAACAGAAGGGGAAAGACTAGAGATCTCTTCCAAGAAAACCGGAAATATCAAGGAACATTTCATCCAAAGATTGGCAAAATAAAGGACAGAAATGGTAAAGACCTAAAAGAACCAGAAGAGATCAAGAGAGATGGAAGGAATACGTAGAACTATACAAAAAAAAACAAACATGTGATGGCCGTGTGGCCATGCTTGGTCAATGGGCACACGTTTTTCTGGCCGCCCGGCAGGCCGCACAGGCTGCAACATCCCCTTCAGGGCCTATTCATATAAGGGAGGCTAGCGGGCAGACTCCAAGAAAAGAGGGGGAACCCCACCGGTTGAAGCACCCTGGATGCGCTTTGCGTGCAAGAGTTGCTACAAGACATTTTTTGTTGAAGATAGTACTTAAACTTTGGGAGTTTATGCGTGTTTAGCAGCTTATGTTCTAGGAGTTAATTCATTCTCAGTTGGGTAAGTCGACTTTAGTTCACAACGCAAAAGAACAGAACCTAGGCTGCGGTTTGTGCTGTTTAATTTGTACTTTTGGCTAGTCATGAACACTTCTATATCCAGTGGTTATCTTATAGGGATTACTCCCCGCTGCGACCTGTGCCCGTCCTCAAAGGGGCTTCTGACCAGACATTGGGTTGCCAGTGTGAATGCGCAGGCCGGGAGCAAATCGCCGTGGTAAATCAGAATGTGGTTGGATAGATCAATCCTAGGATTCTTACAATCTTCATGAAATCGGTGAAAATGGAAGTAGGGTTTGAAAATGATGTTTACCAAAGGCAAAAGCAGCCTATTCAATCTTTCTACCCGGAAGCGGGGAAATCTAGATTGGAGTCGGGCTGACTGAACTTCCCCAGAAACGGAGTTGCCAGCGAACAGCTACAGTTCAGGGTGGGTGAAGCTAGTAAAAAACAGAAGCAGAAGCCCCAGCCAGGATCTGTTGAGAGATGCTTTACGTGTCACATCAGGAATTTTGCGCATAAGCAGTCGCCGGGAATAGAGTTTATATATAAGCAGGGGAATTTGGCTGTTTAAAGGTTGTGTTGAAATCCAGCCTCCTGAAAGGCGCTAGTGAGGGATTTGTCACAACGTCAGTGATATGGCGTGTATACGTGAGACAGGGGATCTGAGAGTGCAGCACTAAGAGTCTATATATGCTTGGGCAAGCACACGGCAACTATGTCCTATGAGGAAGAAAATGGTAAAAGAATCAATAATTTCTCCCAGATCAACACTAGGACACATTTTGCATTCCAATAACTAGATGTGTTGCTTTGCATCTGTGAAATCAAATCCCTGGGGCTGACAAATCATCAATGTTTTAGTGACGAAAAGTCACAAATAATCGGAAATTATTGCAGACTTTGGGAAACTTGTCCCCCAAATATAGACCTAAAAGAACTTCAGATGTGGGCTAACCCTGACTCCATTCAAAACAAATGTCTTTGTCTAGGTCAGATGCATAGGTTCTGCAGACAGGAAGATATGAGACCGAAGGCATGGAATTTATTGGTCCATCAAAATAAAGTTTATTGGCCTATCTCCTTCAGCTGTCAGCAAGCAGAAGGGGAGGAGAAGACACCTGTGGGCCAGTCTGTGAGCTGGAGGATGAATGGATCTGGCTGTGCATGCGTGCTCAGACGCCACAGTCATGTCTAACTGTTTGCCACCCCATGGACTGTAGCCTGCCAGGCTCCTCTGTCCATGGGATTCTCCTCCTCCAGGGGATCTTCCCGACTCAGGGATCGAACTCACATCTCTGGCATTGCAGGCGGATTCTTGACCTAGGAAAGCCCGGATCCAGCTGTATCCAATCTTAACCAGACATGGGAAAGAAGAGGGAGTTACTATGGCATTTCCCTCTGCTGGTACATCTTTGCCATCTTTCTGGCCTGAGAATGTGGTCATTTCCCTGCTTACAAAGACTCCTTTCTAGAAAGTCTGGGAGACTGTGATAGTTCTAACATACTTGAGCATACCACCATGCTCCAGTTAAAAACCAGGAAGAAATCATAGGGAAAACAGTAATGCATAATCTTAATGACACTTTGCAAGTGAGTTGTGCAGACATATCTTGGCCACTAGCAATGAGGATGATCAGAGGGCTTGTGTTACTAGCAAGAGATTCACAGCTGAAGCAGGATTCCCCTGGAGCCTGGAGGGTGGATTCAAGTGAGTGAATATTTTTTATGAAGCAAATACTAGGAAATGTACCCATACTGTTCATTACTCCTAGGACATCCTTCCTTTTCCTTTCCCTTTTATCAACACAGAGCTCTTTTTATTCTTCATTGAACATTTTCCTGACTTTTCTGGACATGAGGCAGTAGCCTCTTCTGAACACTGGAAGGTCCATGCTCCACTGGGGATCATGTAGTGGAGGGGTAATTGCTCTTCCTTCTGCTGAGTGACTGTTCACACCCCACCCTCCCATTTGACTGTGAGATTAGCACAACACAGATTATCAGATTAGCACAACACAGATGATCAGATTAGCACAACACAGATTATTTTTGCATCTGTGTTTCTCACTCACTATGCTGAACACTCCAATAGGCACAGAACAGGGACCCCCTGCAGCTGTTTGGAGGGAAGCTGGGCACTTGGACCTTTCCTGGTCTGTCTCACTTGATGGCCTTATAGGAATCCAACAAGCCTCCAAGGGTCACATCAGCACTTCTCTGCTTTTAAAGACTAACAAGTCAATTCTTTGAGCAATGCAGGATATTCCTGGCCCTGTAGTTAGCTGGAGTCCTAGTTTGCATGGTTATTTGTTTCTCTAGGAAGGAAATAAAAAACTTGTCTAGTAATTTAGAGCAGAGCTTTGGAACAAATATCTTCATTGATAATGTTTCTAGCTTCATACCATTTCTCAATCTCTCAAACATATAGTAAAATATGCACCTTTTTTTTTCTATTATTGTTATTGGCATAATCATAATGCAAATTGTACACACACAGGACGAGCGTTGTTACTGCATTTCCCATGAATGTGTGGCACTGTTAATTTGCTAATGTTAAATTAGCAAAATCAAACTTCAGACTGTGGAAGAGTGACATGTGCAAACAAGGCAAAAAGGAACGTTGTAATGTGTGTGCAAGTGCAGAGAGGGCATGCAATGGAGGGGTTACGGAGTTGGCAAACAGAATGTTCACAAAAGTGGCCCACTGAAGAAAGATAGAGGAAGCAGTAAATCAAATCAAGATGGCAGGTTTGTTGTCTAAAGCAAGATAAAAATAGCTTGTCCTATCAACTACTAGGAGGGAATCTGGAGCAAGATGTTCTGAGAAGACAGGAATGTTGGTTCTTAACCAAGAAAGTAATATAAAAATAAGAGTGTGTGTGTGGATGATCAGGTTGCCTCTGGGGCTGTCAGTCCACCCTCTGCTGGTTTTCAACTCAAGAAGCCTTGAGAGACTGCAGGCTGTCTACAGGCAGGAGTAGCTGACCGGACAGGAACCCTGACCCCCAGGAGTAGTAAGCCAACAGGTGCAAGTTTGGCCTCCAAGCTGCTGCCTCTGATTCTTCTCAGGCTTCAGACCAAGTTACAAAAGACAGTTTGCTTATTTCCTAGTAATGGAACAATTTTGTTTTCTTTGACACCAAGTACAGTCCATGAACTTCTTGACAGTGTGCCATAAAATTTGCTCATATTTGGTATGAATCTCATATATGCTGGGAAGCCTGTCATTCTCAGCCAGGAAACAAACCAGTTTCATGGTTTTCCCTTGAAATATTTTAGCCTTTCCTTCCATCTGCAGTCCCTCCTATAAACAAAAGACGTGGAGCTTCCAACCTCTAGTGTTCCAGCCCTTTGACGTTTAGATGCCCCAGGGGAGCCTGGTTTAAAAACTCATCCTGCAAGATCATATTCCGATCATTACAAAGCAGCTTCACATACAATAACTCAGTAAAGTTGGTAATATTATCCCCACTTTGATCAAGACCTAGAAGTTTGGAGGAGAGGGGAAGGAAATGGCTGGGCCACAGGAACAGAGAACCCAACCTTGAAAGCTTATGTTCCAGGCCCTTTATGTGGACAAAAAAATGAAGCCTAGGTCTCCTCCTGAGGTGGGCTCTCTACTCACATACACAGTAGCTCCCTATTTTATCATGGCAGCTAAGAGTTCATCAAATATGAATTCCAAGCTGACCTTGAGTATGTGACTTCAAGGCCCTCCATCTTTCTGGGCCTTTGCTTCCTCGTCTGTAAACCAAGTGGATTATGCAAAAATCATCTTAGGCTTTGACATTTCATTCAGTCATTAAGCCGTTTTGATGAGACAGGCACGAGGGACAGAACAACAAAACATGCCAAAAATTAATTTTTAAAAAGCGTTGCTCTTATCCTATAGATAGGAGCTTTAATAATTGAATTAAGTTTGTTTGTAAGTAGAATATCAAGTGGTGTTAAGTGCTATAAAAATGCATAGCATGGAAGGAGGTGGAGAACATGGAAGGTAGGAATTTCAGTGGGAAGGTCACAGAAGGCCTTATTGATGGCACCCAGGCATGCATCTGAAGGACGTGAACCGAAAGTCTGCCAGAAGGAATCTAGAACAGAAGAGAACCTCAGAGGATTTGGGATTCCAAAGGATCTAAGACTGGGTCAGTAGGAGCTGCGCGAGGTTCCCAAGGCTATGATAAAGCCCCACAGCCTTGGTCGCTAATCATCTTTGCATGCATATGTGCATGCTCAGTCATGTCTGACTCTTTCCGACCCTCGGGGTTGTAGCCAGCCAAGCTCCTCTGTCCATAGGATTCTTCAGGCAAGAATACTGCTGTGGATTGCCATTTCCCCTCCAGGGGATCTTCCTGACCCAGGGATTGAACCCATATCTCCTGCATCTCCTGCATTAGCAGGCGGATTCTTCACCACTCCACCACCTGGGAGGCCCTAATCAGCCTTAATTAATCCTTGCTGAATCTTGCAGCCTTGCCTGACCTTCCTGCTGTCCCTGGCAAATCAGGCAGGCTTTGTGGATGAAGGGACCAAATACCTCAGTATAAATCTAAGTCTCAGAGAGGTCCCCTCAGCAGAGCTGTCCTCTCTGCCCTGGCAGGGACCTGTGGTGGAGCCAAATCTTCAAGAAGACTTCACACCTGTCACCCCACCTACCCCCACCCCAAACCCTTAGTCTTTCTTGTACTTCTTTGCAGGTGTACAGCTCCCACCTCCCGGCTCCCTAGCCTCCCTGGCCCCACTGGCCCAGAGAATGGGAGGTCTGAGGGCCAGACAGGGCCAGCCACGCCAGGACACTAGTAGTCCTAATCTCTGCTTGGAAGCCCATGTCCAGGATGATGGCAAGGTGAGCACGGTGGGTGCTCACAGTGGGTGGTGGGCCCTGGGTCTCAGAGGTCAGAACGTGGGAGGGGGTTGGTCTCTCTCTGGCGATCAGGCCCACAGTGGCCAGTGAGGAGAGGGTCCAGGGGTGGAGTCCTATGTGGCAGGGTCTGGGTGCAGCTGGGTTTCTGTTGAGATGATCAGGGTGAGGTGGAGACTTGAGATGAAGAGATAGGGGTCAGAGGCTGGGATGGAAGGGGTCTGGACTGTCATGAAGACTAAGGTAGGGTTTACATCTCACGGTGCATATCCACATGAGTCTACAACTAAGAATGATCCTGCCAGGCTCTTGTAAAGTAGGAGAAGCAGAGAGCCACGTCTAGGCTAAAGCTATTCCGAACTTATTGTGGGCCTCCAGGCTCCTCTATAGAAGACTGACCAACCACCACTGCAACTCCAGCTCAGGATGTGGCCCTCCCTTCCTGGCTGGTCATGGCAGGGTCTGATAGACCTGAGTGTATGAGATGGGAGCCTGGAAGAGGCTCCCACACCTCTTTCCTTGGGTCAGCCTCCTCCAGGAATGCTCAAAGAACTGGTAACCAAATGGCAGAGCACACATTCAGTCTGGGGTCTGGGTTCCTGCTCTAGAATGAGTCTGTCACGTGTAATCTCTCAGATTCTGAGTCACGGTGTTTTCTTTCTTTTTTCATTACTTAATTAATATTTTTATTAAAATAAACTTTTTATTTCATTTTAATGAGGAAACAATGAAACATGGCAACAATCGAAGCTTTAACAAAGAGATTTCTTTCTTCTCCTTTTCCCAGCTTTCTGAATACCAAGGCCCTTAGACCTGCTGACCTTCATTCCCTGTGATGGTTAACTTTATGTTAACCATGGCCAGGCCATGGTGTCCAGATATTTGGTCAAATATCAGTCTATATTTGTGATGAAGGTTTTTTTTTTTTTTAAGAAATGATTAACATTTAAATCAGTAGACTTTGAGTAAAGCTGATGACTCTCCATAATGTGGGTGGGCCATATCCAATCAGTTGAAGTCCTTAAGATCAAAGACTAAGGTTCCCTGAGGAAAAGAGAATTCTGCCTCCAGAAAGCCTGTGGACTTGAGCTTCCACTTATTGAGCTTCCACTTAGACTCTTCCCTGAGTTTCCAGCCTATTGATCTTCTCTATAGATTTCAGACTTAACAACCCCACAATCAAATGAGTCATTTTCTTAAAATAATTCTCTGTCTCTCTCTCTCTCTACACACACACACACACACACACACACACACACTTGATCATTCTTTTCTTTTCCAGCCAGGTTCACATCATTCAGCCATCAGAGCAGGGTTTTAAGTCCATCCGGGTTTTAAACCACTTTATAGCTAAAACATGTGTCCAAATGCTTGATTGTTGTTGTTGTATACTTTCTCAGTCATATCCAACTCTTTTGTGATCCCATAGACTATAGCCCAATAGGCTCCTCAGTTCATGAAATTCTCCAGGCAAGAATACTAGAGTGGGTTGCCATTTACTTCTCCAAGGGATCGTCCCAACATAGGTATCGAACCTGTGTCTCCTGCATTGCAGGCAGAATCTTTACCACTGAACCACCGGAAATGCTTGATTTAGAAATGTATAATCAAAGTGTTACTGCTACTTTCTCTGTGATCCCTAGGCAACATTCCCCTTCCACTCCATTGGTCTCATATGACCTGTGATAGCCTGGTTAAGATTCATCCCTGGGGCGCGCACTTCTGTGTGTGCCCATCGATCTGATTCTAAGCTCCACAGAACCTGGAGAACCCTTGGCACAGTGGCATGCAATAGCCACACAAATAAAATTAAAATGTCTCTCCATCCCTGACTTGTACTGACAGCCTGTGCATCTTTCCCTACAGCCACTGACTTTCAGCCTGGTACAAAGCTCCAAGATTTTTATGCCAAGTTGGGAAATAGATGGGGAAACAGTGGAAACAGTGTCAGACTATTTTTGGGGGCTCCAAAATCACTGCAGATGGTTAGTGCAGCCATGAAATTAAAAGACGCTTACTCCTAGATAGCATATTCAAAAGCAGAGACATTACTTTGCCGACTAAGGTCCGTCTAGCCAAGGCTGTGGTTTTTCCAGTGGTCATGTATGGATGTGAGAGTTGGACTGTGAAGAAGGCTGAACGCCGAAGAATTGATGCTTTTGAACTGTGGTGTTGGAGAAGACTCTTGAGAGTCCCTTGGACTGCAAGGAGATCCAACCAGTCCATTCTGAAGGAGATCAACCCTGGGATTTCTTTGGAAGGGATGATGCTGAAGCTGAAACTCCAGTACTTTGGCCACCTCATGCGAAGAGTTGACTCATTGGAAAAGATTCTGATGCTGGGAGGGATTGGGGGCAGGAGGAGAAGGATGAGATGGCTGGATGGCATCACGGACTCGATGGACGTGAGTCTGAGTGAACTCCGGGAGATGGTGATGAACAGGGAGGCCTGGCGTGCTGCGATTCATGGGGTCGCAAAGAGTTGGACACAACTGAGCGACTGAACTGAACTGAACAGGAACTTGTCCTAGAGATCCACAAGCAGACTAGACTTTCCTTCAATGGCATTCTTTCAGACCTTCTTCCTTTCTTCCCAACTGTGAAATAATAAGAAAATACACATATTGGTTTTTGCTCCACATTCCTGACCCCTGTAAATAGAGGTGCTAGGAGAATTTTTTGCTCTAACATTTAGTCTTTGACCCCGGTTCCTGACCCAGCACTCCTAAATCCCTTGGCATTTCCTGGGTGATAGGAGTATCTTTTGTTCTAATGAGGTGACTCTGAGTGAATTCCTGGATTAGGGCTGCTTACCAGAAAGACAAAATCATTAGAAGCTTGGAATTTTCAGTCCCACCCTCCTTCCCCAGAGAGTTAATGATCTATCATGAAAATGGAGTTAATGATCTATCATGCTTACATGACAAAGCCTCCATTAAAGTCTCAGTAGTAGGGGGTTGGGGAGCTTCTGGATTGGTGAACACATCCACTTGCCTGGAGGATGGTGTACCCCAACACTGTGGGGACAGAAGCTCCCGAGCTTAGGATCCTTCGGACATTGCCCCATGTACCTCTTCATCAGTATCCTCTATGACATCCTTTATTATACAATACAAAGGTAAATATAAGTGTTCCCTGAGTCCTGTAAACTCTTCTAGCAAATGTTTGAATGGGACCCTCTGATTTGCAGGCAAGTCAGACGGAAGTTGTGCGTAACATGGGGCCTCGCTATTTGTGATGGCATCTAGGGTAGGAGCAGTCTTGTGAGACTGTGCCCCTCGCTTGTGTGGTCTGCACCAACTCCAGTTAGTGTCAGAACTGAATTTTAGGACACCCCTCTGGTGTCACAGGCAGTCACCTGGTGTGGGGAAAACCCTCACATATCTGGTGTCAGAAGTGTTGACTGTGGTATTTGTGGAGAATAAAGAGAAACACACAGGGAGTGTTTTGCCCCACTCACCAGCCATGCTTATGCTCATTTTCTGGAGCTCTGAATCAGCCCTGTGCATCAGGGTGCCTAGGGAATGGCTCGCCATTTCCTGAGTGCTGTGTTTAGATGATTTGCTGTGTCACTGTGCACTTTTCGTAGGCTTGATGAGTAGAAGTTAGTGAAACCCTTTCTGACTGGGGACATACAAACATTCAGTCTGCAATATTGTAGACTAAATATATGTCCCCCAAATTTTTATGTTGAAATCCTAATCCTCAGTGTGATGGTGTTTTTTGAGAAGTGATTACGTCATGGGGTAGAACCCTCATGAATGGGATTAGTGCCCTTATTAAAGAGCATATCACCAAGCTTTCTAACCCTTTCCAGGAGAACACAGCCAATAGATGGCCATGAAGGGAACTGGCCTCTTGCTAGAATCTAATCTGCCAGCATGTTGACACTGAACTCCATAACTGTGAGAAGTAAGTATCTATTATTTATAAGCTGCAGTTTGTGCCATTTTTCTTATAGCAGCCCAGGCGGACTATGACAACACATATATATGTATTTCTCATTTTCTATATGTGAAGACTGTATCTCTATTTACATATATGAATATTTTATTTTCAATATGTATTTCATATGTAAGTTATCTCTGTATAAATTATACATATATAAAAATGTAA
>SJYQ01008882.1:0-18327 GCA_006410935.1 Redunca redunca | reverse complement strand
CTATATATGTATTTGTATGTATTATATATTATGTATATATATATATAAAATCTAGTGGGAATTTCAAGAGAAATCTGCCTTGTTCATTATTAAGCTGAACAGGCTGATGCTCGTGCATCCAAACATTCAAGGGGCTTTCTGCTGATGTCCTCAGCTGCATCTGCCCTCTCTTTTGCAGGCAGATCAGAGTAGCTTACTCCCTAGAAGGCAGGACACTTAAGGCCAGTTGCCTACAAGTCCTTGAAGATGATGAGGGCCTTGAGAGAGCAGCTGCCTAAGGGATTCCTGTCCCCGTGGGCATCAGATGGGAGGAACTGTTTCCCAAGCAGACACAGGGATCTCCTGCCCAAGCAGACACTGGCTTCTTCGTGAGCCAGAAGGAAGCAAATTTCTCTTCATACAAATCCACAGTACATTTCCATTACTGTATGGGTGGAAGGAATCTAGGGCTCCCCAAATGACCTAGCAAGTAGGTTTAATTGTTTTATCTCAGATTTAATGAAAACACCACCTGAAGATACTCAGTGTCTGAGACCAAATCAAACCTGAATCTCCCCTGATTAGGATGAAACCAGAATGGGGAAAATGCCACCACCTGCAGAATGCAAATGGGACACTGGGCCGTTTGCAGCACTCATTCTAACTGCTTAACAGCCTTGCATGTGACCGTCAGGGTCACACCTGTACAGATAAAGAACCCAAGAAAGCCAGGCTTCATGACAGTCTAGCTCAGAGACAAAACAATTGACCTCAAATTTACCTACTGCGACCCTGAGCATCCACCCACCACTGGCCATGATGCTCCACATAATCTCAAAATGGGTCCTGGGACTTATGCAAGTACATTAAGTGGTATGAGATGAAGCTCCCAATCCCATAAGTGAGATCTTTTTCAGGCAGCACTTTCCTCATACAAATATATATATATATATATATATATATAGAGAGAGAGAGAGAGAGAGAGAGAGAGAGAGAGCACAATTCTTTTTCTGTCCCATGCATTCTCAGTGAGAGCAATATATCCCTCTCATGGGGGCAAAAATCGATCCTTGGGGCTGAAATCAGATACACAGTGGTTTGTGGCCCTCCAAAGGCCCAGCACATAAGCAGATACCCAGTGTATCTGTGGTGTGACATGGCATATTTCGCAGCGATGGGAGCAGTTAGAAAACATATTGCCTAAAAAGTCTTAGAGGGACAAAATGATATAAAGGCTGAGAAGAAGTGAAGTTAAAGTTGCTCAGTCGTGTCTGACTCTTTGCAAGCCCATGGACTATACAGTTCCTGAAATTCTCCAGGCCAGAATACTGGAGTGGGTTGGCCTTTCCCTTCCCCAGGGGATCTTCCCAACCCAGGGATCGAACCCAGGTCTCGCACGTTGAGGCAGATTCTTTACCAGCTGAGCCACAAGGGAAGCCTAAAGGCTGAGAAGCACCACCTTATACTATTACTTCTTTTCCCCTGTGAGTCTCAGCTGGAATGCAGTGTTTCTCAGAGTGGATTCCAGGGACCGAGGAGCATGTGTAAGGCAATTTAGAACCTTGTAGCTCCCACCACAGACCTACAAGATCAGTTCCATGTGAAGGAGCAGGAATTTTCACTTTTAGTAAGTTCTTGTATCAGTCAGCTTGGGCTGCAAAGCAAAATCAAAGATTGAGTGGTTTAAACAGTGTATTTATTTTCTCACAGTCCTGGAGGCTAGAAGTGGGAATCAAGGTGTGGGAAGGCAGGTTTCTCCTAAGGCCTCTCTCCTTGCTTATAGATGGCCATCTTCTCCACACCTCAGACAGTTTCCCCTCTGCCAGTATCTGTGTCCTAACCTCCTCTATCAGAATGGGAGTCACATTGGATTAGGGCTCGTTTCACCTTCATCACTTCTTCAAGTCTCCATATCGAAACATAGTCATATTCTGAGCTCCTAGGGACTGGGGCTTCAACATATGGATTGGGGAAACACAGTCAACCAGTAAAAATTCTCAGGATGTTTCTCACACACTGAAAGTTTAAGACCTGCTTTGAGGGGTAAGGAGAAAGATACTGCCATCACCTGCCAGGGTCCAGCCCCGGTGGATCCAGGGTAATTCGAAGTGGGGACGGAGTCAGCGATTAGGAAAGAATTATTTAATTAGAGATATAAAGAGAGATTAGGGAAGAATAGTGTAGTGAGAGAGAGGAGAGAAAATAGAGGAGAAACAGAGGCTGTATTCCTTGGTTTACATAGAAAGCCAATAAAGCCCTGAGACAAGGGACTTGCTCTGTCTACATAAGGCCGCAGGCGCCCGCTTGAATAGTGGAGGGTGTCCCACCTTGGGCTCCCTCTCACGTGGGTCTTAGAAGCCCAGGCAAATAAGGAGACACGGCGAGCCTCTATGCTCCAGACAGGAATTCAGTCTGAAAAGGAGAATAAGAAAAGAAGACACGGGGGGAGCCAGATTTCCAAAAAACTGGTCCGTCTCTTTATTTTCCAGGAAAGCTTTTATACTTTAAGTTGTACATAGAGATCAATGGATAATACAAAGTCATGCAGGGTCAGCAGCCTTGACCCTTATCGAGATCAGGCTTTCTCTCTGCATACCTAGCTGTATACACAGGTCTTAGGTGATTTACATCATCTTCTGGCCAGGAGGCCTATTAGCATTTTATGGCCCTTTTCTGATAAGGGTCTGTCAACCAGAAAACTTATTTGCCCTAAAAGTGTTGTTTTTATTAAAGTCTGGTACCACTCTCAGAAAGCACTAATTAAGGTTACATTCTTACATAGCAAGGACACACCAATTTATAACAAAGAAAGAGGAGTACAGTAATTTATAACAAAGAGAAAATTATTAACTCAAAAGTCTAGTATTGCTAACATCAAACTACTATATTCCTTTTTCTATATCCCAATTACATTGATTAATATCCTCCAGGTGCCTAAAAGATAAAAGATATGGAGGTCTGGCGGCAATCATTAACTCAACAATGAAACCCTTCACCAATATAATTCTTAGCTCTTTTAAAGAGGCTCTATATCTTTAAGATATTTTAAGCTTCCCATGCCTCTCGCGGTTGGGGGGCTGTAAACAATCATATGCATAAACCTGTCAGGCAAGTTAGAGAGCCATCAGAGGGGTTTGAGCTGAGATACTCCTTTTATATGGAGGAGACTGTTAACTGGAGCTCTAAGTTAACTTTTTCCAGAGAAAGGTGGTCGGGGATAGCCCCCTGTTAATGTCATAGGAGTCGGTGAAAGTCATAAAATAATAAGACAGACAGATTCTGGTTTTCAGGTAGATGCTCAAGAAGTTCCAGGAGGGCCCCACGAGGCCTGATCCTGCCTTTGCATGTCAGGCCCCTTCCTCATGACCTTTGCCACAGGTGGGATTCCCCATGCTGGCTCCCGGCAATCACCCACCAGGATGAGCATACGGGGTCACTTGTTCACTCATCAGTGTTTATTGACACCCCCTCCCAAATGTGGAATACAGAGGAATGAATGAATTATAAAAATGAAACCCCGACTTGGAACACCCTCAATGATCCTTTGATATCAGAGAATGAGGGCAATCCCAGTAAAATAAGGTATGTCTCAGAGGTCCCTCTGTCCAGAATGCTCCATCAGGGAGGGCACATCCTGGTAGACCTGATGGCTGCCATATTTATGGTGGGGACTGCTACTCATTGTTAATCAGTTTTCTCTATCCAAGCATGGCCCCCATGATATTTACTAAGGGTATAGTGTTCCTAGGGTTTCCCTGGTAGCTCAGCTGGTAAAGAATCCACCTTCAATGCAGGAGACTCCAGTTCAATTCCTGGGTCTGAAAGATCCTTTGAAGAAGGGATAGGCCACTCCAATATCTTGGGCTTCCCTGGTGGTTCAGATGGTAAAGAATCCACCTGAAATGTGGGAAACCTGGGTTTGATCCCTGGGTTGGGAAGATCCCCTGGAGCAGGGCATGGCAACCCACTCCAGTATTCTTGCCTGGAGAATCCCCATGGACAGAAGAGCATGGCAGGCTACAGTCCTTGGGGTCACAAAGAACCAGACATGACTGAGTGACTAAGCAGAGCACAGCACATGGGTTCTTAAGGTTTGATTTGAGGGCACTGTGTATACAAAGTCAATGCCAGGGAAAAGCATTTCAGATGGAAGGAATAGAAGAAACAGATATGTAGGACCATAGTAGCTATATGTGTCAGCATTGCCTTGGTCTCCTAATCTGTAAAATGGGAGTGTTAGGCACATAGACCCTCTTCAAAAGATAACCAAAAGGATTGGTATCAACACCCCCATTTTGTGGGTGGAATGGTGACTCCCCAAAATGACATCCATGAGTCTGGGAAGATGACTTTATTTGGAAGAAGAATCTTTGCAGATATGATTAGATGAGGATCTTGAAGTGAGATAGCCTTGGATTAGGGTGGACCCTGAATCCAATGACAAATGTCCTTATAAGAAAAAAGAGGAGACACATGGAGACAGTCATGTGATGACAGAAGCAGAGCTACAGGTGACTTGGCCACAAGCCTGAGAATACCAGGGCTACCACAGTCAGGAAGGATCAAAAGCCAGGAAGAATCTTCCCCTGCAACCTTGAGGGAGCACTGTCTTTCTCACTGACATGCTCTGTCCCAATCTCCTTCCTGTCCTCTTGAACCACATGTTGCTTCCGGAACATAAGCCCGTAAAACCAACTGCAGAATGAGTTGAGACCGAGTGTTCTGGACCTCCCAAAGGGTCTCTCCTTGCCCACTTCCCTTAAGCAGAATTTCCCAGACATAGATGGCAGCTCATTTGTGGTCTCTCAAATCCATATAGTGGATAGTGATCAACATTTTTCTAAATGGAATAGAAAACGAGATGTTTCAAACACAGAACGAGATGAACTTTTCATGCATGGACTGGACCATAGTAGCTTTCTACATTTGGGCCAGCTCTGCAGGCCTGCCTAGTCCTGGGCTCAGAGAAGATGTGGTGATGCTTCCATCATGATCCCCATCCCCACCACACTGTGTCCACAGTGCCCCTGGGAACCACCTGCATACACTTCAGAAACAGCTTCCCATCGAGCCCAATCCAAAACGTGGGTCATGGAGAAGAACCTTGAAATGCATCTTGTGGCAAAATACATTGTGCCACCTTTATTTTATCGAAGTAAAACATACATAACATTTTTCTAGTTTAACCATTTTTAAGTGTACAACGCTACAGCCTCAAGTACATTCACATTGTTGTACAACGATCACTCTATCTATCCCCAGAATGTTTTTATGTTCCCAAACTGAAACTTTACACCTTTTAAAAATGACCCCTCCTTCCCTGAGCCCCTGGGATCTTTCTGTGTTTATAGCTTTGACTGCTCCAGGGGCCTTATTCATACATGTGGAATCATACAGTATTTGTCCTTTTGTGACTGGCTTGTTTGACTCAATATATTGTTCTCAAGGTTCACCTGGTTTGTAGGATGTATCAAAATTTCCTTCTTTTTCAAGAATGAATAACATTCCACTGTGTGAAAAACCCTGGGCCCCTCCTTATCCAAATCAAGTCTACTAAGTAATGGCCAGGTGCTGTGGGAGACCACTGCTCAGGTCAGCAAGGGAACAGACGCATCCATGAATGAACTTCAGCGGAGGCAAGGTTCATGTGCCTCCAGGGTCCAAGTGTATGTGAAGGACAAACCAAGTGCCAAGCAGGGAATAACATGGGGACTCTCAATGCCTATCAGCCTATAGGCTATTAGGGAGGGGAGACCGACAGGAGAAGTATATGTGTAGTGGACACTCCCACAGCAGAGAGGACAACAAGAACCTGAGCCGGGGATCCCTGGGCAACTATGAGGAGTGTGTGGTGTGCTGTGCTGTGGTGGAGAAAGTGCTGGGAGGGGGGGCCAGAAAGGCCTTTGAAGGTTCTCTTGAAGCAGCAAGACACTGTGGAAGGGCTGGTGGGGAGTGGCCCTATGGAGAAAGGAACAGGAGAGAGGGGCAAGTGACTATTCTAGGGGTCCAGGGAGAAGGGATGCAGGTCCCCATTGTGTCTATAGGAGGGCAGAATCATGATATAATTCATGCAGTAGAACTTTTATGTTAAAGTTTTTTTCCCTAAAAGAGCACACAAAATTTGCAAAGAGGAGTATAACATTAAAAGAACTATATATTGGTCTCTGACCCTCAGTTTTTAACACAGAACTCCTAAAACCCTGAGACTTTCCTGTGATGAAAAGGGTAAAGGTATTAATGAGGTGACTTTTAGAAAGCACCAAAGGATTGAGTCTAGTTGTCAGACTCAATGGCAACCATGCTTATTAGAGGGTTGGAACTTTTAGCTGCACCCCTTGACTTTCAGGGGCTTCCCTGGTGGCTCACCAGGTAAAAAATCTGCCTGCAATGTGGGAGACCTGGGTTTGATCCCTGGGTTGGAAAGATCCCCTGGAGAAGGGAAAGGCTACCCACTCCAGTATTCTGGCCTGGAAAATTCCAGTCCACGGGGTCACAAAGCGCTGGACACAACTGAAGGACTCTCACTTCACTTGACTTTCAGTCAGGAGAGAGGGGCTAAAGATAGAATCAATCACCAATGGGCAATGATTTAATCAGTCATGCCTATGTAATGAAGCCTTCATAAAAACCCAAAAGACAGGGTTCAGAGAGTTTCTAGGATGGTGATGTCAACGAAAAAATAATCAACTTTATTCAAGCCAATCTAAGGATTATAACCTGGGAGCCAGTCTCTCAGAAAGTCCATCAAAGCAGTTTTTGAGATAAAAGTTTATATGTTAAATGATATAAAGACAGTTTACACAATCCAGAGCTGAAGATACAAAGCAAGAAGTGGGTTGTTGTGATCCCTTAGGAAGGAATGCTATCTCCTAAAGAGGTAGAGTTAATGCAGGTGCATAATATACGCTGAGTGAGACAGAGGAGGCCCAAAGGGGCAGAAAACAAATTTTACGTCTAAATTTTTGTCTTTCATAAAATATGCATTTTATTTCATCAGTGAACACACATCCACATGCCATGCCAGAGGAGGGTACACTGCAAATTCTACGGGGACAGAAGTTCCTGTACTCAGGACACTTCCAAAGTTCAGAACAGCCGAGTGTTTCCTAGAGCCAGGCTTATTCGCAGATCTAAGGGATTCCCTGGGAAATGACTGGTGTTTGGACAGGCATGCAAAGTTGACAGAGTGCAGACAGCTCAGGTTGAAGAAGGCAGAAAGCTGAGGCCTGAAATCTACCCTCCCTGTTAATGAGAACACAACTGAACAGAATGATAATCATCGTCTGAGACCCTCAGGGTCATGCTGTGAAGCTCTGGGTTTTCTGTCCTGTGCTCTCCCTTTTGAGCGATTTGAGCTTCTCGGAACATCTCCAGGAAATAAAGGGTTATTGAGTTCTAACCTTCCCATGTATCTTGGTCTTGAGAGTGGAGTGGAGTGTGACTGCTCCTTCTGGGGTGATGAAAATGTTTTGAAATCAGAGGTGGTGGTTGCACAACGTTATGAATGTGCTAAATGCCACTTAATTGTTCCCTTTTAAATGGCTAACTTTATGTTATGTGATTTAGACCTAATATACACACACAAATGGTACAGCAGTCCCGTGCTCCAGAGCTCAGCTTGCAGACAATATAGGATAGCCAACTGATCATGAATCTTCATGTCCAGGAGCTCTTTGTTTTTTTTTTTTTTTTAAAGCCCCCTTTTCCATGGGCTGGTGAATTCCTCTGTGTTCCTAGATTCCTTAGCTAATTCCCAGCACTGGCAAGCAAGCACCTACAAACTTCTCAGTCTCTGTCCAAATTCAAAATCAGCCAACACTTATTCCAAGTGAGGAGAAGATTTGGGAAGAGCTCAGACACTTGTGTAACCAGGGGCTGGAAGTCAGCAGTACAGAGGAAGGTTGCCTGGATAGTAGTGTCTGTATCCTAGTAGAAACAGTTGTGGTCCTTCCGCACAAAAGATCATCCTATTTGTTCATGCATTTTCTGTCTTCACTTTTCTCTCCCCCTGCTTTGCCTCCCATACAGGGCACAGACTCCACAGGCAGTACTAGGCCAGAACTCCAAGAGACTACATTGGCCTCACCTCTTAGGTCATTTGTCTTAGACTTCCTTCAGGCCACAGCCACTTGGAAGGATCAGTAGCTTTGCCTACTTAGGATTCTTAGTTGTATAATTTAGATGAAAACGGAGAAAAGAAGGCAAGTGAGTGAAAGGGGATGGAAAGGTTTTCCTTAGATTTGAATATTTTATGCTGTTTGATGGTGAGTTGTGAATAAATATGACAGGTAAGGAGGGTGAGGTAAGTATAGTGAACAGCAGGTAACTTAGCAAAGCCTCTGTGTTCAGGTTCTTGTCAGAGTCCCCTTGTTCTCAGAGATAAGTGAGAGAGTCAATTCCTAGGCAGCTTGATAAGTCCAGGGGTCCCCAAGGAGAGAGGGATCTGGAATTCTCAAGGAGGAAAAGAGGGCAAACTTTTTTGTCCCTCTACATTCCTTAGGATTAATATAAAAATAATGTATCCTGCTTGAGGACAGTCTCTGGAAAAAATCTTCTGGCTAATCCTGTATCTTAAGGTGCAAATTATGGGAGTAGGTCTAGTGAGGTCTTTACAACCTCCAGAAATTCTTTTGATTCACTGTAATAACTAATTAGAGAGTATATAACTCCACTGCTAACGCTAGCAAGGGTATACTCTTTCTGCCTATGTCAGAAGCTTTCTCTACCTCCTTTATACTTTAATAAAACTTTATTACACAAGGCTCTGAGCGATCAAGCCTCGTCTCTGGCCCCGGATTGAATTCTTCTCCTCCGGAGGCCAAGAATCCCAGTGTCTTTTTGTGTGTCAGCAACAACCTTTCATAAGGATTTTCCTTTCTTCTGGGTATTGGGAGGATATGTTTCAAGTAGGGCCTATGGGAGAAGGGGAAGTTAGGGGGAGATCAGAGTAACCTTCCTGTTTCTGCCATTTTTTTCAAACCCCTTCAGCTTAAAATAGTCAATATGTCAAGGTGCTATGATCAGCTGTAGCATATCCTGAACCCCATCACAAGCTAACAGATAGTTCTATGTTCTAGATGGAATCACTGAAAAATAAAAACTTCTGCAGTAAAGATCTGTGTGAAGCAGTAGGAGGGCAGAGCCCAGACTGAGTTTGGCACTGAGCCAATTTCTTTCCCGGGGATGACAGCTGGTACCCAGGTGTACCAGGCCTGCTGCCAGAGGGCCCTAAGCCATCTTGGGCTGCATCGCCAGGGAAACCTGTTCTTTATCCCATGTCTATATGTGCCTCCAATCCCACACAGCATTCTTGTCAAGGCCTAAGGCACAAAATGAGCTCCAATGGCCAAGGCCCAAAGTGCTTGCTGCGGCCGACGGTGATACACACTTTTCCTACTTAAGGGCCAGGGGCATTGCCAGCTGGTGCACCAACCTTTCAGCTACACTGAGGCGAGGAAAGATAAGGATAGAGGAAGGAGGAAGTGATGTATTACAGCTCTTCTGGCCACGTGAGTGACTCTAAGAGCCTTTGGTGCCACAGGGCCTGCTGCTGTCGCAGCAGCACGGCCTGGATGAGTCTAAGTAAGTAAGTGTAGTTCCTCAGTCCTATCCGACTCTTTGCGACCCCATGGACTCTAGCCCACCAGGCTCCTCTGTCCATGGGCTTCTCCAGGCAAGAATATGGCCTGGATACTGGAAGGGACACTATGCTGCCCAATGACCATGTGGCTTTAGCAGCTTGTTGAACTCCTCGCCTCTGGGGAAGGCCAACAACAGGTGGCATGTGCCGTCCCTCCCTACTTTGACAACCAGACTTCTCTAGGAGTGCCACCGGCCAATAGGTTTCATACTCTGAGAGTATGCCGCGGCATGCTGCAACCGCCAATAGGATAAAAGCGCTCTGCAACCTCGTACCCCATTGGCTCCTCCACTACAAGCCCTATGGCTTGTCCAATCAGCCGAAACCTAAAAGTCGCTTCATTTGCATACGGCCTAAGAGATAAGTTGCGGAGAACAAGCTTGTGTACACCTTTCCTTACCTATCTCTGCCTCCCAAGGGCCCAGAGAGCAACCGGGTTGTTTCTGCCGGCTGGGAGGTGGGGTGGGCGTTTTGCTAGGCTACACTCCTCAGATCCCTATTCAGTCTCTGGTTTCCTCCGATGCTGTTGGCCCCGAAGAGGACAGATGACCATGCCCCAGCAGCCTGAGAGGGGCCTTCCAGGGGCCTCAGAAACTCAGAGCCCAAGACCTACTGTTATTGCCATAGAATGTCGTGCCAGACCCCAGGAAGGGGGCGGGAGGCGCAGGTGGCTAGCTCTCCGCAGAAGCGCTGGCAGCCCTGAGCTCAGCGTAGCCCCGGGTGGAGGCGCGGGGGAAGAAGTCCTTGCAGACCTGCTCTCTCTCCGGAGACAGAGGATTGGTGTTCAGCAACCTAACCGTGAGGATAAAATCTTTAAAATTAACAAGAAAGGAGTCTGAGGCAAAAGCAACCAGGAGAGAGTGCTTGTGCGGAGGAAGAGACGGCTCCGCACTGAGCGAATTCAGTGGCTGATCCAAGATGTGGGATTGAGAAATGCTACAAGATGATAGCCCTGTACTCTTGACAAATAGGAGACATGAGGAGTCTTTGTGTATATAACCAATTTGTTAGGTGTTCTTTTGACTTCTCAGACCTGCCTATTCTTTTTCACAAAACGTGAGCAACTTCTCTTGGCTGCCTTTTCTGTAGATTCCTTTCTTCCTTAATTGATACCATCGCCTGCAACAATTTAATTGACTGATTGATTATTCGATCATTTGTTGTATTGATGACAATGTTTAACACTCATTTCTTCATTTCTAAAATAAATAGTTTTATAAATATTGTTTATCCAGTGGAAGTGACTCACTAGCACATACTTCTTCAGGAATGAAGGTTTAATAACCCCAAGAGTCCAAAAGGTTATTTTTAAAAACAAAAAGACTTGGAGGCCTGGGCCAGCTGCCAACCGTGAGCTAGCTGTCGGTTGGCAGCAGCCGGGTCACCGCTGTGTCAGTCTGTTATGATACCGTCTCCTACCAACCTGGCTACTGGAATTCCCAGTAGCAAAGTGAAATACTCAAGACTCTCTAATATAGTTGATGGCTACACTGACCTTCAGGGAGAAACTAAACTACTGAAGCCAGCAGATTGTGGGAATCTTCCTTCTTTCCTGATGTAACGAGATCCAATTTATTAAAGGTATCCTTTAAATGTGGCAAACATTTAAGAAAAGCCCTCCTAAGATCCCATATAAGGCCACTGTGCTTGCTACAGTGCTGTTTTTGATTGGAGCCTTTCTCATTATCATAGGCTCCCTCCTGCTGGCAGGATATATCACAAAGGAAGGTGGGGGCAAACCAGCCGTTCCTATTCTGATCATTGGCATCCTGGTGTTCTTGCTAGGATTTTACCACCAGTGCATCGCTTACTATGTATCCAAAAGCTACTGGGGAATACTCCTACAATGACATTCCAGACTTTGATGACTAGCCCTGAAGAACAGAGTCACAGATGGAACTGAGGCTAGCTTTAAGACATTGAGCAGAAACTATGACTAAGGGCTAAGGAGTTCTGCAGTTTGCAGATGTTTAACAAAACAGTGGTCAGATTTTACGGGTCCATCTTAAAAGATGTTAACTAAGCTCACAAGTAACTGTTATCAGCGCATTATCTATTTTTCATTTCCTGGCTCTGGCAAAAGCTCCTGACAAGCTTTTCCACATGAATATACATCATAGCAGTATTAATTGTATGGAAAAGTGGGAGGTTATTCTGTACTGGAAAGTGTTCTGCCACCACCCTTTTTAGAGTTGAGCATTCTTTTAAATGGTCCTCATGGTCAATATGTTCTTGTGGCAAAGGGAAGAATACAATATGTCAGACTTCTTATTACTAATTTACGTTGAAAATATCTAAGTGTCTTATCCCCATACTCTTTGTGTTCTAGTGGAAGACGCTGGCAAAATCAAATATCAGTGTGGTGCATCTATAATATTTCCTACTTGCTTTCTTATTAACAACAACCAGAAATTTTTTAAACCTCAGAGCAAATTTTCAAAATGTAAACACTTTTCTCTGTTCACCACTCCTTGGCCAGCTCTGATCTGGCTCACTGATGGGTTGGCCAGCATATAATTTGGACCATTCTGTCCTGTGTGGATCAAGATGTTCTGTATATCATGCCCTTATGGACTAGACTTTTGGCTGTTTCCTAAGGAAAAAATATAGGCGAATGGTTATTATTTAGAGTTTATAACCCTGTTGTCAGCACCTTGTATTATGATGTTTTTAGGAGAAGCACACGGACTGAAACCGCCCACTCTGGCCAAGCTCTCTAGTAACCATCCACGAGTTGTTTTACCACAGGCGGTGCTGGTAAGGAATACGGAACTAATAAGCCAGCACCAACTGGAAGAGTTCAGGAAGGGTCAAAAGGAGACACCGCGTGTCCCTTCACCTCCCAGAATCCCTCTCGCTAGCATCCATCTTGGCTGAGTGATGCATGCACCACCAGGAAGGACTCGAGTCAGAATGATTGGCCAAAGACAACCCGGAAACTAACCCCATCACCATAAAACCCAAGACTGTGAGCCATGGGGCAGAGCAGTTCTCCTCGGTTCCCTTACCTTGCTGCTCTCAGCCCAGGTGCCTTCTTCCAGTTAAGTCTCCTGCTTTGTCAGCACGTCTCCTCAGGCAATTCTTTGCCAAGTGTTAGACAAGAGCCGGCTCTTGGGGGCCCTGGAGCTCCTCGCCGCCTTCCTACAACAATGTCATTCTGTCGAAGACTTTAAGAATTGGCCTGAATCTCTAGAGGACCGGACTGCCTGATCTGCCTCTTGATAGCTTGATCTGCTTCTTAGCTTGCAAAAAGTGACTTGTATTCAAAAGAAATTAAAATGTCAAAATCTAAAAAACAAGACTTAAGGCTCTTTATCTATCTTCAAATTGATCAAGATTCTGTTAGGAAATGAAACACCTCAAGTTTGTACCACCTGACTTGGCAAAAAGTAGGGGTGCCTCAACTGTCAGCCACCTCATGGCCTCTATCTCCTCCCAGGCACCAGCCTTCCCAGAGAAAACACTAGGTGTGCCCTGAGGCCATCTTTGAACTCCAGGTGAGAACAGTTAACTCCACTCCTCCCACACCTGAGGGCAAATGAAGCACAGACACCCAGGGCACAGGGCTTTAAGCTGCCATTGCTGGGGCTCAACAGAGAAACAGGTAAAAAGAATGAAGACACTCCAAGGTGAGAGGGCACAGCCTCCCCCAGAGTCAAAATGAGCATATGGGGGAAGGTCGCCTGAAATCTGAGTGAGGTAGACGGCCAGACACCCACTGAGTCTGTAAGATCAAACCAGAGTGCTTGCACGTTAAAGTATTCTTGGTTCACTGATTGCAAGGGCCCCCAACTTTTTCCAGCAATACCACCTTTATGTTCCAAAACTTCTAAGGCTCCTTCACACACCTAGACACTCAGATTTGGTAGGGAGCTAGTTAAAGAACTAGCTTGCCACTACAGAAACCCAAAAGTGACTTGAAATACTCTGGACCCAACTTCCTTTCTTAACATTCCAAGTTGAGTGAGCTCAGGATGACCAAAGACACTCCCCTTCCATTTTCCCTCCCAGTCCTGTGTGTCACCTTGGTTCTTTACCTTTTGTTTGTTGCTATTCCCCACTCCATAGGAAACTACCCTAATGGGTTCCATTTACCAGCTTGAAGTATTCCTCCAAGCAGACAGTGTTCTCTATGCACACGTTAAATACTGTTTTATTCTTCGTTTGCAGCATGACGCCACAGCCACATGCCATAAGCTCCACTGTGTGTGTCCAGCAGCTCTGTATCTATCTCAGGGTTTCAGCATACTTTATAGCCTCCAAACCCCGTGTGACTTTCCACCTCCCCCACTGAGGGGCACTGGCACTCGTCCTGCCTACCCCAAGACAGTGATGCAGAGGATACCTAAGTGTGCATCCCTCTGTGGGCCTGGAGAAGACTAAAGAATACCTGGGAGTGGGTCACTGGGTTCAGGGTCACTATGCCCCAAACCTGATGACAGCTGGCAGCAGTGCTGAAGAACTCAGCAGCAGTACAGGTAACAAAACATGGTAGCTTTCCCATCTCCATCAACCCAACAGCGTGTCATTACGCTTGTGGGCATGGGATTTCTCTGCTACAAAAACTAAGGAGTGTGAGCATCTCCTCCTGGGTTGCTGAGCTCTCTGGCTCCTCTTATGCACTTGCTTGTCCACATCTCTGCTGTTTTAACTCCGGGCACTTTTGGCTCTTCATGAATTTGCAGGAGCTCCTTGCAGTTTTGGTAAAAACCATGTTGGTCTGGACACTGCAAACATCTACTCCTCCTGTCTGTATTGACTCTGGCCATGGGACACTTGGTTGAACGGAGGAGGCATATTGATAAGACCAGCCAGCTCACCTGAGGAAACCATTTCCAGCATCAGATGGTCCCCAGGTGGCAGAAAAGCAATGGCAGCATTCTCATCAAACCACTGCAGGTGGTTCCTGTGTTCCTTGACCCACTCCCCCCTGGCAGGACTGAGCGAGGGGGACATCCTACCAACAATGGCAAGAATGGGCATCAGTCCATAGGTCTGCACAGAGCTCTGCCCCTGTGCAGGACTGGAGTTGCCATGACGCCTGCCCCACCCTCTCCAGCAGAAAAAAGCTCCGTCTGCATCAAGAGACTGTCAGCAGCCTACCTCCCCTTGGGTTCTCTTGGACATGGAAATCGGGCTGGGACACCCCTGTGCCCACGTCACATGGCAGAACCAGTTCTGCACTGCTCCCCATTCTGGCACCCCCACATCCACCTTTCTGGTAGCTCAGGAACACGGACTGGGGTCACCTCCAACCTCCTGATGCTGCCAATGACTCAGTGTCCATCCTGTGCATGTTCCCTCATAGAACCATCCTGGCATCTCTTTGGCACGCCAACCCAAGGCTGGAATTGCCAAGTCACATGGAAGCAAACGCAGTGTAGTCAACCTGGAAGTTACTTCTGAGCCCTGACAGATATACCTGTGGGCCTGGGCCACATTGGTGGTCTGACCTTTTGATGTGTAGCAGCAGTTTTAGGTCCTGTAACCCCATTTCCTGTGGGACTACAGGATAGACCAGCCAGGCCGAGTGTCAGCATGTAGGTGCAACGGACCCCATGAAGGCTATGGACACCGAGTCAGGTAGCCTACCCACCTCCCACAAGCCATGCTTCATCCAACTGGCCACACACAGATGCTGGAAGTGAAACTGGCCTGACTCCACAGGACAACGCAACTGGCATTTTCCCTGATGTCCTTCCCCTTGGCTTGGTGTTAACCTGTCTCCTCTTCCAGTGATAAACCTTCACTGTGAGCATGAGGGCCTTCAGTGAGCTCTTAGGAGCTTTTCTAGCAAATTACCCAGCCTGAAGAGGCGCTAGTTCCCTCTAAGTTCTTGGCTGGCCTGCTTCTCTTTGGTTTAGTCATTCAGTTTAACCCTCTCAGGCTGCTCTCCCAAAGGGCAGCAGCCCTTCTTGGGGAATTCCCGACTCAAGCTGGAGGTCATCCTAACAGCTGGGGCAGTACCCCACTGGCCTTTCCACATGCAAGTCTCTCTGTATCAGGGTGCAAGTATCCCCTCTTATTTTGTCATCATCAATCTGATGAAATAATTCAACTAGGAGTGTGAAAACAACCCTCAGCATTTCCCTCTGCTCCCCCTGGACAAAGGATCCTGACACCAAAAACAGGCCACAGGTCCTAACTATCCAAGACTTTCCTATTAAGCTCTAAGAATTAAAAGGAAAGGGATCTAGGTATTGAATGAATAAAAGAATTTCTTTGAAATGTGCTCCCTACCGTTTGGCAGACAACACTCTTCTTGTCCACCCAGCCTGGGTTTCCCTTCACTCGTGCAGAGCCTGACATGGTCCTGAACCAGTCAAATGAACCTGGGTTGAGGAAAAGCCATACATTCACTGGGACCCTACTCAACTATGTCCTCAAGGGCAGGACCATGCAAAGATCCTCCACTGTCAGAGGTTTCTAGAAATACCATTTCAGCAGAGATTTGAAGATGCGGGGACTAGCCATGGAGACATCTGGAAAAGGAACATTATTCCACAGAGAACACAGGACCCACAGCAGAGAGGCCACTGTGACCAGTGAGCAGAGGGTGAGGGCTGACTTCAGTGAGGAAATGGCAGGGGCTGGCTGTGCGGTCCAGCAACCAACACAGAGCTTTGGACATTCAGAGGAACTGCTAAGCAAGAAGTCAAATCTCACCAGGATCAACGGCCATCTATGCTGCAGGGTTATTTGGCCAGGGTCCTATAGCTTGCCAAGAGGATGAACGTGTCTCCTGTTCAAAACCAGGGCAGCTTTTCCCACCCTCTGCTTGTCATTCTTATGTAGATATTATGTGAGAGAAAGGGAGAGGTGGCCAAAGGGCTGAGAATTCTATCCACACACCGTTACAAAGAAACTGGATCCATGCTTGTATCGACCTCCTATCTCTCCCCAGTACTGGGAACCCAGGGGCTACCACTTTTCTGGACTGCACACCAGCCCTGTATAGCACATCAGTCTTGAAGTAGTCAACTTCAAGGAAAACAGGCAGGCCTCCCAGCAGAGGAGAAAAACAGGCAGCTGGATCTCCAGTCATGGGAAACTGGGGCAGCACCCCAATTTAACTCAGCAGAAGCCGGAGGTGGAGGGCTCATCAGAGAAAAGTCCAGCCCACAGAAGCTCCCAACATGGCACCATGCAGACACAGTGCTTCCTCAGAGACTGGCCAGGGTATGGGGAGGATATAGATGAGGAGGGACGTTAAGCAAACTGGCTACAGCAAGCCTTCTTCAGTAGGCTGAGTGCCGGCTACCAGCTAGGCAGGCAACTGACCCCCAAGCTCACACAAAGGCCCGGCAGTGCCAAAGGCTCGTGGCTCCCAGGTCTGAGAGGGTTCATCCAGAAATGGGCCAGATCACAAACCTGCACTTGCGTGAACAACTCATAGCCTCAACCACCACCCTAAACGCCTCTCTGTGTCAATTCTCATACCCCTTGATCTTGTCACTTCATGCTACATGGAATCTACACAATGACACTAAATAAGGAGTTTTGCTAAATTCATCCAGCAGAGGAAATAGGAAGGGAAGTCAAAGGTACAGGGAAAATGACACACCAAGGTGAGGTCTAGGGATGGCCTGACCCTGACATTGCTTTGCTGCTCCAGGAAAAACTCCTGGGTCAGTGAGGGGCAGACAAGGCAGAGAGAGGGTGATGCTAAGACAGTTTCCTGGGAAACCACTGGCATCCAAGGGATGGAAGATGGAGAAGAGAAATGAGAACAGGTTGACGAGATATACTAAGAGGCAGAGAACAGATACAGCCTGAAAGACATGCCAGCAAGGGGCTGCACTGTCCCTGAACACCCCAAGGTTCTCGTGTTTCTGTGGACAGACCCTGAGCCGTAGTAGGTGTAGGTTTGTGCAACATACGCTGTTCAAGGACCTCAAGCAGAGGTGACAAGTCTGACCAGCCCACCATCCCCACCCAGGCACACTGAGCATTCCTTTCCCTTGACAGTCGCCTCAAATTTCACCTTAACTGCTGTGCCCTGCATGCGTGTGGGTCTGTGGGCCTGTGCGTGCATGACTGGTGGAGTAGCCCCATCATGGAGCAGGTCTGCACAGCCCAAGCCTCCTGAAGATGACAACCACGGCTCACAGAGACCTCAGAAAATCTGATGAAACTTGGGGCAACGAAAAGAACTTTATAGAGTCATGATACACTTGGGTTAACTTACCCCCAATACAGGTCTCTACAGTGAAAGGTTTACAGCCTGGAAACACGAACACCCAGAGGAAAAGGGGCACACAAACACTCTTCTGCAGAGTACTGTTGTCAGCAACCCCAGGTGGGCACCTAGAGTTCACAGTCCACATATTCACCTAGGAGAAGACACGCAGGGCTGGGGGTGTCTTGAAGGACGACAAGGGGTCCAGAAGGAGGCAGATGGAGGAGCTGTTTCAGGCCTGGGATGGTTAACAGCTTCCTCTGCCTGCTGCCTGGGCAGGCAGCACTTCACTGCACAGGGAGAGAGGGAATGAGTGAGCGAGTTTCTATCCTGCAAGCCAGATGACTGCAGAATCCAGCCCCACCAGACTCTCGTGTCTCTTCACCCACAATCAGCACCCACTTGGAGCTGAGTAACCACTACTGCCAGAGGTAAAACGGCACCTCTCAGCTCAGAGGAGGGAAGGACAGACGCTGCCAGTTCCAGGATAAGACTCAAGGATTGCAAAGAGCCCAGAATCCCCAGGTTT
>SJYQ01008877.1:37384-50783 GCA_006410935.1 Redunca redunca | reverse complement strand
AGCTGGGTTTAAAAGGGGCAGAGGAATCAGAGATCAAATTGTCAACCTCATTGGATCATAGAGTAAGTAAGGGAATGCCAGAAAAAGAAAATCTGCTTCTCCTTTATTGATCACACTGAAGCGTTTGACTGTGTGGATCAGAGCAAACTGTGGAAAATTCTAAAAGAGATGGGAGTATCAGACTACCTTACCTATCTTCTGAGAAACCTGCATGCAGGTCAAGAAACTATTAGAACCAGACCTGGAACAAGTGACTGGTTCAAAATTGGGAAAGGAGTACGTCAAGGCCATATATTGTCATCTTGTTTATTTAACTTATATGCAGAGTACATTGTGCGAAATGCTGGGCTGGATGAATCATGAACTGGAATCAAGATGGCTGGGAGAAATAACAAAAACCTCACATATGCAGATGATAATTCTAATGGCAGAAAAGTGAAGAGGAACTAAAGAGCCTCTTGATGTGGGTGAAAGAGGAGAGTGAAAAAGCTGGCTTAAAACTCAACATTAAAAATTTAAAAAAAGAAACACATATATACACCCGTGGCTGATTCATGTTGATATATGAAAAAAAATCACAATATTGTGAAGTAATTATCCTCCAATTAAAATAATTAATTAAAAATATGATCATGGCATCCAGTCTCATCACTTTGTGACAAATAAATGGGAAAAAAAATAAAAACAGTGGCAGATATTATTTTCTTGGGATCCAAAATCACTGTAGATGGTGACTGCAGTCATGAAATTAAAAGATACTTGTTCTTTGGAAGAAAATCTATGGCAAATCTAGACAGTGTATTAAAAAGCAGAAAAATCACTTTGCTGAAAAATGTCCATATAATCAAAGCTATGGTTCTTCCAGTAGTCATGCACGGATGTGAGAGTTGGATCATGAAAAAGGCTGAGCACCAAAGAATTGATGCTTTTGAACTGTGGTGCTGGAGAAGACTCTTGAGTGTCTGTTGGACAGCAAGGAGATCAAACTAATCAATCCTAAAGGAAATCAACCCTGAATATTCATTGGAAAGACTAATGCTGCAGCTGAAGCTCCAATGTGTTAGCCACATTATGTAGAGGTGACTCATTGGAAAAGACCCTGATGCTGGGAAAGATCGAGGGTAAAAGGAGAAGAGGGTGGCAGAGGATGAGATGGTTAGATAGCATCACCGAGTCAATGGACACGAATCTGAGCAAACTACAGGAGATAGTGAAGGACAGGGAAACTTGGCATGCTGCAGTCCATGGGGTCACAAAGAGTCAGACATGACTTAGCAACTGAACAACAACATGAGAGTTTATTTCTTGACATTCTATTCCATTAGTGTATTTCCCTATACAAGTACCACATTGTTTTGATTATTATAGCTTTCTATATGTAATGAAATCAGGAAGTGTGAGGTTTTGAGCTTTGTTTTTATTTTTCAAGATATTTTTGTCTCTCTGGGAATACTCAAAATTCCATATGAATTTTTAGATGGAATTTTCTCTTTCTGCCAAGAAAATGCCTCTAGAATTTTGATAGGGATTGCATTGACCTTGTGGATTACTTTGGGTAGTATTGACACTTAACAAAATTAGTTCTTCCAGTCCATGAATATGAATGTCTTTCCATTTGTGTCTTATTTCTTTCAGCATCCTTTTGTGGTTTCAGTGTACATTTCTTTGACCTTCTTCATTAAATTTACTCCCAGGTATTTTATTATTATATATGGCTTTGTAAATGGAATTGATTTCTTAATTTCCTTTTCAAATTGTTCCTTATTAGCACATAGAAGTGCAAATGATTTTTTGCATATTTATTTTGTATCCTGCAATCTTGTTAGACTCAGTTATCAGTCCTAACACAATATTATCTATTTTATTTATTTTAAATATTTACATCTTCAAACATATTTTACCTCTTCCTTTCCAGTTTGTATCCCTTATATATATATTTTTTTCTTGCCAACTGCTGTGGTTAAAACTTCCAGTACAATGCTGAGTAGGAAATGGTGTAAGCAGTCACTACTTTCTGGTTGCTCACTTTAGAGAAAAGGATTTTACCATTGAGTATGATGTTAGCTCTGGATTTTTTGTATGTGGCCTTTATTGTGTTGAGATAGCTTCCTTCTATTCCCAGTTTAGTGAGATGTTTTTGTTTTTGTTTTTAAATCATGAAATAGTGTTGATTTTTTTAAAATGTTTTTTTCTTCATGAATTGAAAAGATCATATGATTTTCTCCTTCATTCTATTAATGTAACAGGGAAGAGCAAATCTGACTACTTATTAGACCTGTTCCTTTTACTTTGTGTGAGAGTTGCTCAATCGTGTCTTCCCCTTTGCAACCCCATGGACAATACAGTCCATGTAATTCTCTACTACAGAATACTGGAGTAGGTAGCCTTTCCTTTCTCCAGGGGATCTTCCTAACCCAGGGATTGAACCCAGGTCTACCTGCATTGCAGGGGGATTCTTTACCAGCTTAGCCACAAGGGAAGCCCTAGAATTCTGGAGTGGGTAGCCTATTCTTTCTCCAGCGGATCTTCCTGACCAAGGAATTGAACTGGGGTCTCCTGCGTTGCAGGCAGATTCTTTACCAACTGAGCCATCAGGGAAGCCCTGATACTTTCCTTTTACTTTTAACCCTGATACTTTCCTTTTACTTTAACCTTACTTTAATTTTTAAAATTTATTTATTTTAATTGGAGGCTAATTACTTTATAATATTGTAGTGGTTTCTGCCATACATTTACTTTAATCTTTATACTCTCTTGCCTGTGCTTAGTCATGCTGGCTCTGCACCTTTTCTAAAAGAATGATGCTTATAGCTTGAAAAATACAAAATAGCCTGATCATGACCTGACTTGAACAGAGAATAGTTTGTCTTGGAGTTTTACAGGAACATTGTGACCTGACCTTGGGCTGACCTACCTGGACAGCTGCAAGAACAAAGGAGCCTACACCAAGGAGTTGGCAACAACTAACTACACTGTTCCCTCACCTTGCCTCTAAAAGTGCTTTGCTGGAATATCTTTTTTCCAGCCCTCCACTTTCAGTCTGTACGTGTCCCTTGTTTTGAGGTGGGTCTCTTGTAGACAACATATATAGGGGTCTTGTTTTTGTATCCATTCAGCCAGTCTTTGTCTTTTGGTTGGGGCATTCAACCCATTTACGTTTAAGGTAATTATTGATAAGTATGATCCCGTTGCCATTTACTTTATTGTTTTGGGTTCTGGTTTATACACCCTTTTTGCAACACTTGCAGCTCAATTCCAGAAAAATAAATGACCCAATCAAAAAATGGTCCAAAGACCTAAATAGACATTTCTCCAAAGAAGACTTACAGATGGCTAACAAACACATGAAAAGATGCTCAACATCACTCATTATCAGAGAAATGCAAATCAAAACCACAATGAGGTACCATTTCACGCCAGTCAGAATTGCTGCGATGAAAAGTCTACAAGCAATAAATGCTGGAGACGGTGTGGAGAAAAAGGAAGCCTCTTACACTGTTGGTGGGAATGCAAACTAGTACAGCCACTATGGAGAACAGTGTGGAGATTCCTTAAAAAACTGGAAATAGGACTGCTGGGCATACACTCCGAGGAAACCAGAATTGAAAGAGACACATGTACCCCCAATGTTCATTGCAGCACTGTTTATAATAGCCAGGACAGGGAAGCAACCTAGATGTCCATCAGCAGATGAATGGATAAGAAAGCTGTGGTACATATACACAATGGAGTATTATTCAGCCATTAGAAAAAATACATTTGAATCAGTTCTAATGAGGTGGATGAAACTGGAGCCTATTATAGAGAGAGAAGTAAGCCAGAAAGAAAAACACCAAACAGTATACTAACGCATATATATGGAATTTAGAAAGATGGTAACGATAACCCTGTATGCGAGACAGCAAAAGAGACACAGATGTGTAGAACAGTCTTATGGACTCTGTGGGAGAGGGTGGGATGATTTGGGAGAATGGCATTGAAACATGTATAAGATCATATAAGAAACGAATCGCCAGTCTAGGTTAGATGCAGGATACTGGATGCTTGGGGCTGGTGCACTGGGATGACCCAGAGAGTTGGTATGGGGAGGGAGGTGTGAGGAGGGTTCAGGATTGGGAACATGTGTACACCCGTGGTGGATTCATTTTGATGTAAGGCAAAACCAGTACAGTATTGCAAAGTAAAATAAAAAGATAATAATAAATAAAAAGAAATATCCCTAAGAAAGAAAATAAAACTTTGAGGGAAAAAAATAAATAAATAAAAGTGCTTTGCTGAAAGTCCAGGCTTTTTAAGGCATGAGCTATCAGTTTCCTTGCATGGCCCTTCAGTAAAACTTTCTCTGCTCCAAACTCTGACATTTTTGTATTGTTTGGCCTCACTCAGCATTGGGAACACAGACTTGTATTCTGTAATATAAATGTGATATATTACCTTGATTGATTTTAGTATGTTGAACTATGCTTATTTCTGATAGCTTTGGGTTATATCTTTCTAGTGAATTGACTTTTTTAGCATTATATACTGTCCTTCTTTGTTTTTTGTAACAGTTTTTATGTTAAAGTCTATTTTGTCTGAGAGTAGTATAGTCACCCCTGCTCTCTTTTGGTTACTATTTGCATGGAATACCTTTTCCAACATTTTTCAATCTATGCATGCCCTTGGATCTAAGTTGGGTCCCTTGCTGATAGCATACACTTAGATTCTGCTTTTTATTTTTTAATCCATTTTGTCAATATATGTCTTTCTATTGGGGAGTTTAATTTATTTACATTTAAAGTAATTGCTATTGGTGAAAAGCTTGCTATTTCAATTTTATTGTTTTCTACATCTTATGCCTTTAATGAACCTCACTTTCTCCATTATTGCCTTTCTTTGTGTTCAGTTGACTTTTTTTGTAGTGACACATTTTGATTCCTTTCTCATTGCCTTTTGTATATCTTCTATATTTTCTTTGTGGTTACCATGGCAATAACAAAAACGTCTTAAAGTTATAACAATCAATTTTAAATTGTTTCCACCTTAACTTCAACTGCATACAGAAACTACCCTTTACATCTCTGCCTCCCTTACTTTATGTTGGTGTTGTCACAAGCTACATTTTTATACAATGTAACCTACTGACATAGATTTCCAATTATTTTTTAGGCATTTCTCTTTTAAATAGTGTAGAAAATGAAAAGCTGAGTTTTAAACCTAATCACAGTAATACTGGTTTTTACATTTGTCTACATATTTACCTTCAATGGAGAACTTTATATTTTGTATGACTTTGAACTCCTTTCAAGAATTCTTTCACTTTAACTTGAAGGACCTCTATCTAGTATTTCTTGTAGGTCAAGTGTTGTGCTAACAAATAGCTGCTTATAAATATAATAACTTCCCCAAGAATTAACATCCTAATTTCTCAAGGTCTTTGCTTTTATATTGTATTCCTCTACCAGTATTTTCTTGCCTCCATTATCTATGGCTCTGTAGTCTTTCTGTGGCTTTCATGAACTGTGCTCACTGTTTCATATGGTTTTTCCTAGCCTGGTATCTGAGATCCATTTTAAACAATACAGAGACCAATCCTTCCTGCAGCCCCCAGGAAGGTTACAACATTGCAAATTAATTCTATTCTGCTTTCTCTGGTTTGAAGAAATAACTGGGGACTGGGCCACCGCTTCCCTCCATCCACACCATGCTAGAGAGGGAGTAGATCAAGGATGAATAAAAACATCACAAATTTTTCTAGCCTTTTGCATGGAGCTTTTTCTTGATTGGGCATTTGCTTGGATGTTACAGATATCTGTCTGATTTCCAGAAACCTTGTAAAGTCATTTATTTACTCTCTAGTTGTTTTAAAAAATGCTCCTATGGGGGAATGAGGATTTGGATCTTCCTATTCTAACATCTTACTTTAAGCTTTTACCTTCTTCACATTGGAAGAATAATTTCACTGGTACAGAATTTTAGATTGGTTGTTTTCTCCTTTTAATGCTTTAAATATTTTATTCTATTTTGTCTGTGTTTGCAAGATTGTGAAGAGAAGTTTGATGTAACTCTTACCCTTGCTTTGTTATAGGTATAGCAATTCTCCCTCTCTGGTTCCTTTCAAGAATTTGTCTTTGATCTTCTGCATTTTAAATATGATTTACATATGTGTAGACTTTCCTGGTATTTATTCTTTTTGGTATTCTATGAGCTTCCTGGGTCTGTGGGTTGGTGTCTATCATTAATTTTCAGAAATTCTTAGTCATTATTACTTCAAATATTGCCTGTCTTCCTCCTTCCCTCCCTCCTTTTCTTTCTTCCTCTCTTATTTTTCTTTCTTGTCTTTCTTCTTCTATATTCCCCTTACACCCACGTTATACCTTATTTAACTGTTTCAGAATTCTTGATTATCCCGTTTTGTAAATTCCAGTTTAAAAATCTCTTGGGATTTCAGTTTTGGAGGATTCTATTGATGTTTCTTCAAGTCACTGATTCTTTCCTTGGTTGTGTCCGATCTGCTGCTGAGCCAATCAAAGGCATTCTTCATTTCTATTACATTATGCTTCATTGCCAACACTTCTTTTTCGTTCTTCCTCAGAGTTCCCATCTATCAATTTAAATTACCCATCTGTTCTTGCATGTTGTTCATTTCTTCTTTCTGTTGAAGAGCTTCATTTAAGAGTAGGTCCAACAAATTCTTTTATTTTGCCTTCATNCTTTTTTGGCTTCCACAGCTTCATATGAAAAAGTCACTCTCACTCTAATTGGTAGCTCCTACAGATAATGTATCATTTCACTCTGTCTGTTCTCAATATTTTTTGTCTTTAGTTTTTAGAAGTTTAATTATTATGTGTCCTGGCATGGATTTCTTTGGGTTTATTCTATTTAGGGTTTGCTCAGTTGAAATCCTTAGGTTTGCACTTTTCACCAAATTTGGGAAGTTTTCAGCCATTACTGCTTCACATACTCCTTCAGCCCCATTCTCTACTTTCTTTCTCTGAGTCCAAAGATATGAATGTTGGTTTAGAAAATGTTACACAGGCCCCTGAGGCTCTGCTTATTTATTTTTAAAGCCATTTTTAAATGTTTTTCAGATTGGGTAAATTATATTAACTTGTCCTTAAGTTCACAAATTTTATCCTGTTATATTAATTTTTTCATATATTCATGTTTTCTTTTGTTTCAAAATAATTTCTTTGCCTTTTTAATAGTACCAATGATGACAGTTTTAAAATCCTTTTCAGATAATCTGATTCATTTCAGTGTTGATGTCAGCTGTTTATCTTTTCTTATTCAAATTGTGATTTTCCTGGCTTGGTATTATGAGTGACTTTCTGTTGTATCCTGAACATTACAGTTTAGTATGTTAGGAGACTCTGGGTCCTATTTAAATCTTTTTTAGTAGGCACTCACCTTAATTTTAGCATGCTGATTCTGGCCTACTTTTGTCAGCTGTGGTTACAATGGAAGTTTAGGCTTCAGAGCCTTTGTAGTGCTTTTTTCTTTCTGACTTATCTGGTATAATGAGTGTTACCAGTGCTTTCTGCTTGTGTTAGTTCAGAGAGTGGAAGGGCTTTCCCCAAGCCTGTTGCCTTGTGTCTCTCACTAGGGAATGGAAATTTCAGGTCTTCAAGGACAAAGAGACTTCCCTGGCTGGTCCTTTATTTTTACAGTGTTCTCCCTGCCTGTGGAAATGGAGGGAGCTTCCTGGGATGAGCACTTGTGGCAAGGCATCTCTTGTTGATACCTCCTGGCTACTACAGTGTCTCTCAGTGGGAAAGGCAAGGATGGAAAGCCCTTCACCTAGTTTATTATTATTAGTGGGGGATAGGATCTTAATCAATCCCTTTTGCTGATGCTGCCATGCTCACCTGTCAGAGGGGCTCTTTTTCAATCTGGGGGAGAAATTAGCCTCCCCAGTCTACCCTTCTGTTCTTAAGTTAGAGGTCAGGAAATAGCTAAGTTGGACTGCCTTCTTCTTTTGGGTTGTTGCTCCCATCCTGGAGTTCCAAACCAGTTCTCTTACCACCTTTCAGAGTCTTCCTTTGGTTGGCTCTTGTGTTATTCACAGGGTTTAAAACTGGGACAACCCAGAGGGATGGTACAAAGAGCGAGGAGGGAGAGGGATTCAGGATGGGGAACACGTGTATACCTGTGGTGGATTCATGTTGATGTATGGCAAAACCAATACAATATTATAAAGTAATTAACCTCCAATTAAAATAAATAGATTTATATTAAAAAAGAGTTGTACTTAATTGGCAGGAGCAGTGACAAATGAGTCTACATCATCTTTTCTGGACCAGAAGTCCAATACATAGGATTTTAGAGTACCAAATTCTGAAGAGAGACAAAATTTTAAGGTGGCCTTGGGTTCCAAATAACTCACATACTTGCTTGGTGTCTTACACAGGATTTCAGTTATTTAAGCCACATGAAATACATTTAAGGCTCCTACCTCAAGGCCTGACACAGATGAGTCATTCAATAGGTATTTAATATCTTTCCCTAGAAATCATCTAGTTCAAATCACCTGTTTTAAACACAAGGCAACAGAGGCCTAGAGAAATGAAGAAGCTTTCAAATGTGCTGTGACTCACATATATCCAAGTGACATTTTCCCCTTAAAGAATTGACATTGCCAATTCTTCATTATTTGGTTCCTTGCTTCTATGCAATAGCTTCTATGTGGTTCAGTTTGACAGGATTTGCCAATTTATATATGAAAAACACCTCCAAATTTACAAAATGCTTTTGCACTTACAACTTCCCTTGCTTTCCACAATCATAGTGTGAAACTCACAGGAAAGAGATTATTAGTATTTTTCAAATAAGAAAAAATAGTAAGTTGAGGGGCTGAGACTTATCCAGAAGTGACTTCCCAACCAGGGCCTTCCATTGATACCTTTCCCCCGGGAAACCAGATCTCTATGGGTGACAGGAGGCTGTGGAAATAGCTGATTTAAGGGGACTTGGCTTTCCATGTCCTCAGCTGCAATTAATGCAATAAGTTACCATGGGACTACACAGTGGATAAATTCCAAGTACAAACTTATATTCCATATAATACCCTGATTTAGAGATCAAATTACCCTTAGAGAATCTGTTGGTAAAAAATCCTGCCAGATAGATGAAATTATCCATTTGAAGAGGTCATCTCAGGGAAGAGGGTATGTTATATCAGAAAAGAGGTTGAGGATTCCAATAGAGGGAAATAGGCTATATGTGAATGAACAAAATGTGTTGTCAGACAGTATGGTTTATGAGTTAAGTGGATGTCAGTCTTGCTCTGCCAGCTCATCAAAGCTAGCTAGACTCTGCACTCCATAGTGTTGTCCAGAGCCAGGCATCATCTCTGATACTTGTCTTATTTTAACATTTAACCTACCTGCAGATTTTGTCTTTATAATGAGGTTCATCCATTAAGGCTAGGACAGTGTACCTTTCTTTTTTGAAGGTATGCCACTTTTCCTCTAATTTGTAACTACTACATGGTAACCTCACACACATAAAAAATTGATGCTTTTAAATTCTAGGTCAAAAAACTGTTATCAACCAAATATCTTCAAATTGGACACAAGTGCAAAATTGGGCCAGTGAACAATTTGACACTGGACTAAAGAAATAACAGTGAATATTTTTACAGCATTACACACCCATACCCCACTGGTATGACAGGTTCAAGATAACACACAATAGGAAGTTTAAAGTGAATCATATACACTGTTGTACCTTATAAAGTTCAGACTTGAGCTGCTGTGATAGTCATTCTGTAAACCTGAGGCTAATGAAAAGTCAGGTTTTCAAGAAACTACACAGCCTGGGTTCTGATTTATATATCAGTTATAAGACATTCATGCAGGTATATGGCTAATATTATCACACTACAGGTAACAGTGGTCATAAATTTGAATAGTATTCTAAAGATGCCTGATTGGCTACTATAAACAGTGCTGCAATGAACATTGGGGTACATGTGTCTCTTTCTATTCTGGTTTCCTCAGTGTGTATGCCCAGCAGTGGGATTGCTGGGTCATAAGGCAGTTCTATTTCCAGCTTTTCAAGGAATCTCCACACTGTTCTCCATAGTGGCTGCACTAGTTTGATTCCCACCAACAATGTAAAAGGGTTCCCTTTGCTCCACACCCTCTCCAGCATTTATTGCTTGCAGACTTCTGGATCACAGCCATTCTGACTGGTGTGAAGTGGTACCTCATTGTGGTTTTGATTTGCATTTCTCTGATAATGAGTGATGTTGAGCATCTTTTCATGTGTTTGTTAGCCATCCGTATGTCTTCTTTGGAGAAATGTCTATTTAGGTCTTTGGCCCATTTTTTGATTGGGTCATTTATTTTTCTGGAATTGAGCTGCATAAGTTGCTTGTATATTTTTGAGATTAGTTGTTTGTCAGTTGCTTCATTTGCTATTATTTTCTCCCATTCAGAAGGCTGTCTTTTCACTTTGCTTATATTTTCCTTTGTTGTGCAGAAGCTTTTAATTTTAATTAGATCCCATTTGTTTATTTTTGCTTTAATTTCCAGAATTCTGGGGGGTGGATCATAGAGGATCCTGCTGTGATTTATGTCGGAGAGTGTTTTGCCTATGTTCTCCTCGAGGAGTTTTATAGTTTCTGGTCTTACATTTAGATCTTTAATCCATTTTGAGTTTACTTTTGTGTGTGGTGTTAGAAAGTGATCTAGTTTCATTCTTTTACAAGTTGTTGACCAATTTTCCCAGCACCACTTGTTAAAGAGATTGTCTTTACTCCATTGTATATTTTTGCCTCCTTTATCAAAGATAAGGTGTCCATAGGTGTGTGGGTTTATCTCTGGGCTTTCTATTTTGTTCCATTGATCTATATTTCTGTCTTTGTGCCAGTACCATACTGTCTTGATGACTGTGGCTTTGTAGTAGAGCCTGAAGTCAGGCAAGTTGATTCCTCCAGTTCCCTTCTTCTTTCTCAAGATTGCTTTGGCTATTCGAGGTTTTTTGTATTTCCATATAAATCTTGAAATTATTTGTTCTAGTTCTGGAGAATGGCACTGAAACATGTATACTATCATGTAGGAAACGAATTGCCAGTCTATGTCCGATGCAGGATGCAGGATGCTTGGGGCTGGTGCATGGAGAGGACCCAGAGAGATGGTATGGGGTGGGAGGTGGGAGGGGATTCATGTTTGGGAATGCATGCACACTCGTGGTGAATTCATATCAATGTTTGGCAAAACCAATACAGTATTGTAAAGTAAACTAAAGTTAAAATAAAAATTTAAAAAAAAATAAAAAATAAAAAAATAAAGATGCCTGATTGATACAGTGAAAAGGACAGTTGCTTCACCATCTCTTTGGTTTGTATGTCTGGCTTAACATGCCCTAAAGTTTTATGGCACTCAGCTGGACAATATCAAAGTTAGAGTACATGCACGCGTGCTAAGTCACTTCAGTCAAGTCCAACTCTTTGCAACCCTATGAACTTCCCACCAGGCTCATCTGTCCATGGGATTCTCCAGGCAAGAATACTGGAGTGGGTTGCTGTACCCTCCTCTAGGGGATCTTCCTGACGCAAGGATTGAACCTGCATTTCCTGTGGCTCCTGCATTGCAGTAGGATTCTTTACTTTTGAGCCACCAGGGAATCCCCATAGTTAGAGGTCTAGAACTAAAGGAGATTTTTATTCTTGGATAAATTCTCTTCATCTGAATGAATGCGCAAATGACCTGTTCAATCAGATGCTACTAAAGTTACAGTAAACACATACACATATACAAACTCTGAGTTACATTCTAAAAATACTGAATTTGTTACCTGTTCCTAAGCCTGATACACTGTTAACTAGAATATAGGACATGCTCTATTTCAAAACTAGGGGAAAAA
This sequence comes from Redunca redunca, assembly GCA_006410935.1. NCBI lineage: Eukaryota > Metazoa > Chordata > Mammalia > Artiodactyla > Bovidae > Redunca > Redunca redunca. Next base: position 38,933 of record SJYQ01008877.1, on the reverse strand, counting down.
ATAGGATACATGCTCTGTAGCATTCCTATTGACATTTGCAAAATACAGAAATAACCCTGTCAGCAAATATGAGGGGGAGACATAGAAAGACTTTATGTGAACTGGTGTGGCCAACTGCATGTGAGGTGGGATCAGAGACGTGAGTCTTTGAACAGTGATCACCTAGTGACTTTGGTGTATATAGTCTCATCTGACTCAGGGAGAGGGCTGTCAAGTGGTGGTTTATCTACAAAGAGGCAAAGAAGGAACTCAGGACACATAAGCCTTGGAGACATACTGATGGGAGAGGATACCACCTACCATCCTTTACCCTTTAAAAGAAAAGAAAACCCAGGACCACATACCCTAGAAGTGAAAATTGTCGAGACACAGAAAATACACAGAGCATTCTAAAGGAAAAAAAAATCTACCAGTGTAAAATATAACTTTAAAAGAAAATATGTCAGCCATAATACTAACTGGAAAAGAGGACCTAATTTGGACCTTATTGGAACACCTTCAATCTTAATTAATTGGCATGCTGGTCATGCTGGACTGCCATATGCTCCTTTTGATTAACTGGCCAGATGTATTTATGTATCTTCTCTTTTCTCCTTCTTTTCTTCTACCTTCTCCACAACTGGTATTCTATAAAGGCTAGTGTACAGCTCTCTAAGAGTCAGAGTACAAAGTCATGAAAATGGTTGAAAGGCAACAAAGCTTTGGAAGAGAAAGAGGCTTTTAGGTAACCCCCAAAGCTTTAGAAAATGCCCCAGCAAGACACATGGGCCTAAATTAGATAGCTTTCAAAGAGTACTTGCCTTTTGTGAAGACAAGTCACCGTCACAGAGCATGTAACACACTTCTACTTGCACTGACTTCGAAAGGAGACATGGGCTGCTGTGATTGGTGATGAAATCAATACTTCCCATTTAAGAGGAAGGTGGAGACTGTCAAGTCTCATAGCCAGGGAATCAGAGAAGACATGTTCTGCATGGGTTGAAAATCTTTTTTTTTTTGCCTTGAAAAAGCTTCTATTGCTGCCATCAAATGCTGTGAAAACAGAATTTCCTCCAAAAGGGCAACAAACTAAGAGTCCTTTACAACCCCAAATCTTTTCTCTTATCCTTTTCCTATTTGGTTTCATCTAAGTCGTCATCTCTTTACATTATATTAAAAAAGTAACCTCATAGGAAAAAAATTTAAGACAGTCCATTTCTAATTTTTCTTTTGAAATGTCTATATAAAATGTCAGGTCTAGATTTGGCACTTAGAATAAAGTAACCAGATTTGGTTATAATCATATCTGCCTGTATCATACATAGAGTTCTGGGAAGGAGAGGCCTGAGGGTGAGGGAACGATTTGGTACAAGAGACATCATTAAATAATTTACTTTGGAAATTGAGAGAGAAAATGAGAACAATCTTTCTAGGAAGAAACCAATCTGAAATATAATATTCCCCTCTTGAGACAACTTTACCTTTTCCCACACACCTGTTTTTTCAAAAAGCCACTTTATAAAATGTTCTCATAGAAAGATTTCCCAGTGGTATATCAATGCTTAATAGC
>SJYQ01008877.1:20738-37193 GCA_006410935.1 Redunca redunca | reverse complement strand
AAATTATGTCGATGCATATTAACAGGCATGACAACTATCTTGGTAGTAACTGAACACAGTTTCTAGGCTGATTTTCCAAAAGATACCTGTGCCTAATACATGTACCATAAGCTTTCTAGTCTTGCCAAATTAGTGCTAAATAAATCTTCATGCTTTCTTTCATACAGCAAACCCCAGCCTTAAATTTTTTCTTTAAAAACTTGGACTATTAACTGTTACTTAGGTTTGTTATTTAGGATTGTTTTACTTATTACCATGAGGAATCTGTTATTCTATAAACTAATAATTAATGATTTTTTTTTAAAGTGTTCATGTAAAATCTAAGAATGGCCACAATCCCAAGCACAAAGACTGCCTCAGGCTTGGAAAAGATAAGCAGTGACCCCAGACCTGTGAAAACTGTATAGGAAACAGGCAGATGTCAGGTTCATGCATGACAGTGGCAGGTGGTTAAATGCCTTCCTATTTAAATGGGGCAGTCACAGGAGAATGGAATTTTCTGCTCAGGGAACTGGAAGGGTAGGGCAGTAGGAGAGGGAGTCACATTTCTTTAACAGCATAGATGCTATATGAGGATATGAAATGAAAGCCATTAATAGATGATCTTTTCTAGTACACTCAGTAACTTTCCTTCAGGACTCTCCCCTCTATTGCTAGGCTCTTGACTACAGATAGCTACTGGGTTTTTACCAGTGCATAAATATTTGGATTCTACTGAACATTGTTCCTTCCTCAGATTTTCAAATCCAACTATAAAACAGTAGGTGTTAGGTGTTGAGAGTAAATAGGGAATTTTTGCAAGGTTTTCCTTAGTTCTATGTATGGCATATACAAGTAATATAGGACCTATTGGGGAATAAACATAATAAACACCAAACAAGTTGACTGGAAACACTGTGTTTTTCTTCACCACTTCTCAGTTTAGAATTGTATTGAAAAAAACTTGTCACTAATGATTAATTTTGTTTTGGATCTAAGAAATAAATTTTGGTACTATGTACACCCTTGTACAGGTCTGTAGAAATAAATATGAGACTTAAACTTTTATAGGATTTGCAAAAGTCATTTGCCTTTTTCTTTTCTATAGAAAACTCTTAACACACTATTGGAAATATCATGCTAGTTAATGGACTATAAAATTCAGATTGAGATGTGGGAGAAAGTCTTTGGTATAAAGCAAAATCCAGAATTGGATTTGCGGCAGATGATTGGTATTGTCATTGTCTTTGACATCTTCCTTATTGCCAATGTCTTTGATATCCCCCTTCAGAGAGCCAGAGTTAGATGGAGCTTCTAGATCAAAATGACTTGCACAAATCCCACTTATTTCAAGAAGTAACAAGTCAAGTGACAACTGGCAACATCTGATGATTTATGTTATATAAGTCAAAGATCCCTGGGCTTCCCTGGTAGCTCAGTTGGTAAAGAATCTGCCTGCAGTGCAGAAGACCTAGGTTCAATCCCTGAGTTGGGAAGGTCCCCTGGAGGAGGGCATGGCAACCCACTCTAGTATTCTTGCCTGAAGAATCACCGTGGACAAAGGAGCCTGGCAAGAAGCAATCCATGGGGTCGCAAACAGTAACAGATGACTGAGCAATTAAGCACATAAATCAAAGATCAAATAGTGGAAAGAGGGGGATCAGAGAAGATACAATAGGAAATCACATTGATGTTTTAACATCAAAGGAAGAAGGCAGCTATCAAGAAGAGGCAAGTAGAAAAATGGCTATTTACATATAAAAAAGACAAACAAAATGACTTAGAGTTCTTCTTCTGAGTAGGACTATTTTTTTGTCCATAGTTAGCTCTTCTCTGCTATTTCTAACACTTTGATTAAAAGGCCTACATTTCTTATAGAGTAACTAATGAGGTGATCCTTTAGAGATGTCTGTATTTACAAATGGATGTGATAGTAACAGAGATGACTCTTTCACTAAGAATCTCAGGGGTTTTTTAGCTTAAATAAAATACATGGTATACAAAATAGAAATCCTGGGTGAAGATATGGATTCTACTGCCAAAGGAAATTCTGAAAATGATGACAATATATTGCATGACCCAAACTATGCAAGACTTATCCTACCCCAACATGTAGAAGTGGGTAAACTATGACTGTATATCCAATAGGAAAGTGTACAGCAAGTGTATCAACACCAAATTGGGGAAAGTTTAGTTTCCCCTTCCCCTGGAGTAGCTGGGCATGCCTTAAGAACAGACTTTTTTCAAAAGTCTTCATTAGTACAAGGTGTTAAGCCTATCGGATTTTAAAAGTAGTGTCAATTATGTCTAAAAATCCACAAACTGATGGGATGTCTAGAGAAGTAAAACCACTGATCTTCATAAAAATGCCTAAGAAGAGGGACTTCCCTGGCAGTCCAATGATTAAGATTCCACAATTCTACTGCAGAGGGAATGGGTTTGATCCCTGTACAAAGAACTAAGATCCCACAGGCCGTGTCGTATGGGCAAACAAAACAAAACAAAACAAAAACCCAAGAAGAGTCCTGTTTTAGGAAAACTCAGGTGGGCACATATGCCATGTATAAGCCAGGGTCTAAAGCACGAAGATTTTCAGTTGTCTCCTGAACTGATGTTGAAAATGCTATTGATCAACATTATTAATTCAGACCCCACTGTTTTGGAATTTATCATTTTAGAATATAGTGGATTCAAGTTTATTGATGGGCTATCTATAAAAAAGGGAGTTGGCTAAGTGAGTATCATAAGACCTAGCTAGGGAGCGAATTGGGAACATTTTCCTTATATGTTCTAAACCACCATTTTGATTTATTTCTCAGGCAAATGTTGGGGGTCTCTACCGGCAATAACATGAGCTTACATTGTACGACTATATATACCTTCAAGTAAAATTTTCTTTCAAGTCATTCTGCAATTCAGTTACCTTTGCACATACCATCCCTTCAACAGGGTCTTAATTCTTCACTATGACAATATTTCTACTTGTTCTTGTGATAGAATAGTAAGGGTGGAAAAGTAAGGGAGACTGACCTTTAAGGAAAATGGAATAATGGAACCAATCTAATATCTCAGCTGAAAAGCAAGATATATTTTTAAAGCTAAATCCCATTCTAGAACTATAACATACTTTTTCTTTTGCCTATATTCTAGGCTGCTTGACATGCATATGTTGTTTGTTCTTGTTTAGTTGCTAAGTCATGTCTAACTCTTTTGACCCTATGTTCTGGAGCCCATTAGGCTCCTTTGTCCATGGGATTTCTCAGACAAGAATACTGGAGTGGATTGCCATTTCCTTCTCCAGAGGATCTTCCCAACCCAGGGATCGAACCCACATCTCCTGCATCGGCAGGTGGATTCATTATCACTGAGCCACCAGGGAAGCCCTGAGGTACATATACTGATTGCTTAACTAGTTAAGGCCCTAAATCCCCTTCTAGAATCTTAAGCCTCAGCCATTTAATCCAGTTAGAAAAGCAGCACAGCCTTTTTTGAGACAAGGATCATTGTGGGTGTTGTAGGTACAACTAACATGGAAACAGATGAATAGCTCACTGTTGCTTAGAGAAGCCTATCTTGGTGCTGCCCTTAGACAGCCCTATGTCTTCAGAGATGCCCATGTTCCCAGAGAAGCTCATGGTCTCAGAGATGCTGGTGTCTTCATAGAAGCCCATAGCCTCAGTGGTGCCCACGTTGTCAGAGATGCCCAAGACCCCAAAGATGCCTGTGTCTCCAGAGAAGCCCACATCCCTAGAAATGTTTATGGCCCTAAGGTTGCCCATGATCCCATAATAGTCATGGTGGAGGTCTGCACACTGACTTTTTACTTGATCCATCTGAACTAGAGGGCCTCCTTCTCTAGAAAGAGTGCCATTCTCCATCAAGTATTCAGGTCTCCATCAGTACCCATAAAACACAAGATTTGTCAAAGGAGTTCCCAGGTGCTGAGATAATAAATGCCCTAATTGAGAGCAGGTATAGACTTCTGGTGGCTCATCATGGGCTTTCAGTTTCTGTCATGGGAGCAAGGAATGGTTGAAAAGAATTAGAAACTGGAGTAAAACTAGGCAAATATCACACTAACATATTGGGCTCCTGTTAGCTGTCACTTATATGGTAGCCAATGACTTTTTGCCCCCTCCTCCTCCTCAAACATCTTTTATTCATCACTTAACATAGTGCCATTTCCTTCTCCAGGGGATCTTCCCGACGCAGGGATCAAACCCAGGTCTCCCACATTCCAGGAAGACGTTTTAACCTCTGAGCCACCAGGGAAGCCCTTACTAATGTTGAAAATCAAAACATTCACCCTCTATTGGGGTCATTAATTCTGTCATATACTAAGAATTTACCTAAGCTTTAAATACTATATGCCCTTTAACCATACACTCATATACTCTCTCCAGCATACATATANCCAACTCATGCGAAGAGTTGACTCATTGGAAAAGACTCTGATGCTGGGAGGGATTGGGGGCAAGAGGAGAAGGGGACGACCGAGGATGAGATGGCTGGATGGCATCACTGACTCGATGGACCTGAGTCTGAGTGAACTCCGGGAGTTGGTGATGAACAGGGAGGCCTGGTGTGCTGCGATTCAGGGGTTGCAAAGAGTCGGACACGACTGAGCGGCTGAACTGAACTGAACTGAACTGAACCTCTAAATATCCTCAAAGGTCTTGTATCTATAAAAGTTCCCTTTTCTGATAAATGCAATTTTATTACTGAGAACAGGGAAGGCAAGGGAAAGAATCACTAACATTTATTGATTACTTCCATGTGCCAACCACTATAGTATTTCATTTTATGCCAAAGTCCTATTAGTTAAGTATTAGCTATATTTTACAGATGAGGAAACTGAGGTTCAGAGAATTTAAGTAAGTTCACCCAATTTCACACATTTAAGAAGTGGCAGAGCTGGGATCTGACCCTGCCTCTCCTTAATGCCAAAGTCTATGACCTGTCTACTACTTCATGCTGTCTCCAATGGATATTTTCACTTTCAGGGATAACACAATGATTCACAGATATTTTACAACAGTGATTCTTAGTTTTCTCAGGAGGTCACATACACCTTTGAAAATCTGGAGTAAAGGATGAACCTTCTCAGAAAATCACATGCAGGCACAAATGAGTGAATGAGATGGCACACAAACAGGTTTTAGGGATAATTTCAGGGGTTTCACAGATCCCTTGAAGGTCATCTCTGGACATCTATGGGTTTATGGACTCCAGTTAAGAGCTCCTGCCTTAGGGATAAGCATACCATTCTTATTTTCCTGGAAGTCACAAAATCATACACACATATATATATACACACACACACACACACACACACACGTATACAGTGATAACACTTGGAGAAAGAAACTGACTGCATAGGTGGCTGGGAGAGTTTTTTCAACATTTCATTTTGTACACTTTGTATTGTGCATATTCTAACTTTATACTCGTACTGCCTTTTAAAAAACATCAACAGGGTATCTATAATATGGGCTGCTTTTGTTTTTCTTCTCTGTATTAAAAAAGGAATGTTAAAAATAGTTATTATCTTTTTTGTTTTCTTTTTCTTTTTATTTAATTGGAGGATAATTGCTTTAAAATATTGTATTGGTTATTTTAAAAGGAAGCCTTACTTACTTTTTAACTTTAGAATCAGAGAGTGATATGATTCTGTCTATTAACAGAATGAATCTGATTCTCTTAGGAATTAAATAGGAATAAATAAAAGGGCTAGGTTTATAATAGGGGACCTGCTCTGGAGACCCTGTGGAGAAGGTTGCTAATAGGTAAAAGAGGAGTCAGGAGAAAGGTTCCTTACTTCTCAGTTCTGCCTAGGGCTTCTTTCCTGGGGCTGCTTGTTTCCTTTGTTTCCCGATTTTAAGTCATACTTCAGTTTTCTTCCTTCCCCTCCCTCTATTCATCTTTTTTTTTTTTTTTTTTTTAATGGAACTTAGTAACTGACTGTTGCTTTTCAAGAGGACATTCAAAAGTTTAGGATCTGATGCAACCACAATACATTTATTTAAAAAATATAAGGATATTTGTTTACTTACAGGGAGCAGCAGAAATGCTATGACTTATCTGGTGGAAAGGAGGTACACGCCCAGTTCCTAAGCAGCACACCCTATCTAAGAATTCTTTTCTAAGAAGTATCCCTCCTCTTTACTTCAAACATACCCTAGGGACCTCTGGATTCCAGAAGCAGTTCAGCATTTTCCTTCTTTTTTTTTTTTTTTTGGAAAAGAAATCCCTGTTGACTTGTTCAACTCTAATTAAAAACAAGTGTGTGACTTTGGTTTTGCTGGTATCATAAAGGAAATCAACACATAATCATATCCTAAAGCAAAAGAACCATTCAATGAACAGAGTTTATCATCTGCATGGGAAGGAAATCAGATTTTTTAAAAGGTTTTGGTTGTTGGAAATAACAATGTCATTGTTCTCATTAGTACACCCAAGAAGTTATACTTATTTTCTTGATGGATAACAAATACCTGCATTATTTCCCTGAAATTACCTCTTGTTCCTCCTCATAATTCCATCCAGATTAAAAAAAGGGAACAAATTGGCTTAACTAGCTGACTGCGATATGTACCACTTAATATGGGAGGTTACAGAGAAGGCAATGGCAACCCACTCCAGTACTCTTGCCTGAAAAGTCCCATGGGCAGAGGAGCCTGGTAGGCTGCAGTCCATGAGGTCGCACAGAGTCGGATACGACTGAAGCGACTTAGCAGCAGCAGCATGGGAGGTTAAAAAGAAAAAAAAAAAAAAGAGCTGTGCATCAGAGCTTTATAGACACAGGATGCTTGGAAAGCAGAGGATAACAAGCCAGCCAGGTAGCTTCTCACAAGTACCAAATCAATTCCAAGTGAGTTAGGACTACTCAGAAGGTGTAAGAGATTCTCTTTTTGAGATTCAACTTTTCACCTTTTCTAGTTTGTGCACATCTGCCTCCAGCATTGATCTCTGCTTCTTAATTTCCAGGAGGCTCTCTAGCATACTCTGCTTGGGCTGCAACCCTTTGTCAAAGCGGTTATACATCCCACACCAGAACCTTGAATAAACAAAAAGAAAAAAAAAGTGGGTTAGTTTAGCTAGAGAAATAGATTATTTTATGTTTTGTTCATGTCAAGAAAATATCAGCTTGGTAGGTAGGCAGATCTCAAAAGTAAGGTAACTATGATAACATTAAAAACACAGGACATGCTCATAATTTAAAAGTAATGTTCTTAGCAGAAAGATCTCTGCTGAAGACAGGCTGCCTAAAGTTGTACTGAGCTCATAGCCACATCTAACACACATGCCTTGACATACTCTGCCTACCCCAAAGAATAAGACCCAGCTCCACCCACTAGTGGGCAGGCACAAGCCCCAGGATCAACCTCATCCATCAGAGAGCAGACACTAGAAGAAAGAAGAGCTATAGCCCTGCAAGCATACAGAAAGGAAACTACAAACACAGAAAATCAGGCAAAATGAGATGGCAAAGAAGTATGTTCCAGATGAAGGAACAAGATAAAACTGCAGAAAAACAACTAAGTCAGGTGGAGGTAGATAATCTACCTAAAAGAATTCAGAGTAATGATAGTAAAAGTGTTTCAAAATCTTGGAAAAGGAATGGAGATAGAAAAATAAATATTTAACAAAGAGCTATAAGATTTAAAGAACAAACAAAAATAAATAATACAATTACTGGGATGAAAAAATACACTAGAAGGAATCAGTGGCATAATAAATGAGGTAGAAGAACTAATGAATGAGCTAGAAAACAGAGTGGTAGAAATCACTGCCATGAAACAGAATAAAGAAAAGAGAATTAAAACAAATGAGAACAGTCTCAGAGACCTTTGGGACAATGTTAAAAGCACCAATATTTACATTACAGGAGTCCTAGAAGGAGAAGAAAGAGAAAAAGAGCCTTAGAAAATATTTGAATAGATAATAGCCCAAAACTTCTCTACCATGAGAAAAGAAACACTTACTCAAGTCCAGGAAGTACAGAGTACCATACGGGATAAACACAAGGAGGAACATGCTAAGACACATATTAATCAAACTGACAGAAATTAAAAACAAAAGGAAAATACTGAAAGCAACAAGTGAAAAGCAACAGATAACATACATATATACAGTTGATTTTTCAGTAGAAACTGCAGGCCAGAAGCTTGTGATATGATATATGTAAAGTGATGAAAGGGAAAAACTTCCAAACAAGCATATTCTACCTGGCAAGGCTCTTATTCAGATTTGACAGAGAAATCAAAACTTTTGCAGACAATCAAAGCTAAGAGAATTCAGCATCACCAAAAAAGCTTTACAACAGATGCTAAAGGAACTTCTCTAGGAAGAAATGAAAAGTCCACAACTAAGACAATAAAATTACAAATGGGGAGGCTCAGTGGTAAAGGCAAACATGAATCTGGTAAAGTTGTAGGATACAAAATTAACACAAAGAAGTCTCTTCCATTCATATACACTAACAATGAAAGATCAGAAAGAGAAATTAAGGAAACAATCACATTTAACATCACATCAAAAAGAATGAAATACATGGGAGCAAACCTACTTAAGGAGGGAAAAGAATCTGTACTCTGAAAACTATAAGACAACGATGAAAGAAATTGAAGATGACACAGACAGATGGATAGATATGCCATGTTCTTGGATTGGAGGAATCAAAATTGTGAAAATGACTATATTACCCAAGGCAATCTACAGATTCAAAACAATCCCTATCAAATTACCAATGGCATTTTTCAGAGAACTACAACAAATTTTTAAAATATGTATTAAACATAGAAGACTCCAAATAGCCAAAGCAATCTTGAAATAAACAGAGCTGGAGGAATCAGTCTCCCTGACTTCAGACTATACTATGAAGCTACAGCAATCAAGACAGTATGGTTCATACTGGCACAAAAACAGAAATATTGATCAGTGGAACAGGATAGAAAGCCCAGAGATAAATCCACGCACCTATTGTCAACATATCTTTGATAAAGGAAGCAAGAATATATAATGGAGAAAAGACAGCCTCTTCAGTGACTGGTGCTGTGAAAACTGGACAGCTACATTTAAAAGAATGGAATGAGAACACTCTTTAACACCATACACAAAAATTAAACTCTAAGTGGATCAAAGATCTAAACTTAAGGCCAGACACTATAAAATTAGAGAAAAACAGGGAGAGCACTCTGACATGAGATTAGCTCAAGGTGGTGGAATAGAAGGAGATGAGCTCACACCTTTTTATGAGAACACCAAAATCACAACTAACTGCTAAACAACCAGCAACAACAACAACAAACAAATAAACAAACATTGCAACCTATCAAAAAAGATATCCTACATCTGAAAACAAAGAAGTCACAAGGAGATGGTAGGAGGGTGCAATCACAATAAAATCAAATCCCATTCCTGCTAAGTGGGCAACCCACAAACTGCTAAACAATTATAGTACAGAAGTTCTCTCACAGGAGTGAAATTTCTGAGCTGAACATCAGACTTCCCATTCTGATGGTCTGGCACTGGGAGAATCCCCCAGAAGATCTGATTCTGAGGGCCACTGGGATTTGATCAAGGAATTCCACAGGACTGGGGGAAACAAACTCCACTCTTGGAGGGTGCACAAATGTTCTTGTGTGTACCAGGACACAAGAGAAAAAAAGTAGTGACCATATAAGTGACTGGGCCAGACCTACCTGCTAATATTAGAGGACCTCCTATGGAGGCAGGGGTGGCTGTGGCTCACTCTGGGGACAAAGACACTGGCAGCAGCAGTCCTGGGGAGAACTCATTGGTATGAGCCCTCCTGGACATTAGCTTCACCAAACAGCCTGTAGGCTCCAGTGCTAGAATGCCTCAGGCCAAACAACCAACAAGGCACGAACACAGGCTCACCCATCAGCAGAGAGGTAGCTTAAAGTCTTTCTGAGCACAGCCCTGCAAATCAGAGAGACAAGACCCAGCTCTCCATACCACTGGGCAGGAACCAGAATATCAAAGCAATATTTTTTATTTACCTCCTAGAGTAATGAAGATGAAAACAAAAATTAAAAAAAAATGGGACTAATTAAAATTAAAAGCTTTTGTACAGCAAAGGAAACCATAAACAAAATGAAAAGGCAACATACAGAATGGGAGGAAATCTTTGTGAGTGACAAGGGATTAATCTCCAAAATATACAAAGAGCTCATGCAGTTCTATGTCACAAAAACAACCCAATTAAAAAATGGACAGAAGATCTAAATAGATCTTTTCAAAGAAGACATACACATAGCCAAAAAGTATGTGAAAAAATGCTCAACATCACTAATTGTCAGAGAAATGCCAATCAAAACTACAACGAAGTATCCCCTCACACTGGTCAGAATGGCCATCATTAAAAAAATCTATAAACAACTAATGCTAGAGAGAGTAGGAAGAAAGTGTACCCTCCTACAGTGTTGATGGAATGTGCTGATAAATTCGAACAACCAGTATGGAGACCAGTATGAAAGTTCATGAAAAAATTAAATACAGATGTACCATATGATCTGGAAATCCTACTCCATATATATATATATATATATATATATATACCTCCCCAGAGAAAAACACAATTTGAAAAGATACATGCACAGCAATGTTCACTGCAGCGCTATTTACAAAAGTCAAGACAAAGAAGTAACCTAAATATCCATTGACAGAGGAATGGATAAAGACGTAGTACATATATACAATGGAATATTACTCAGCCATAAAAAGAACAAAATGATACCACTTGCAGCAACATGGCATAGACCTAGAGATTATCATATTAAGTGAAGTCAGATAAAGACAAATATCATATGAAATTATGCAGGGGCTTCCCAGGTGGCTCAGAAGGTAAATAAACTGCCTGCAATGCAGGAACCCCAGGTTCAGTCCCTGGGTTGGGAAGAACCCCTGGAGAAGGAAATGGCAACCCACTCTAGTGTTCTTGCCTGGGTAATTCCACAGACAGAAGAGCCTGGAATTGGGCTACAGTCCATGGCGTTGCAAAGAGTTGAACATAACTGGGCAACTAAAATGAACTCACAGATCTCACAGATTTCAAAAACAAACCAATGGTTACCTAAGGGGAAACATGTAGGGGGAAGGATAAATTACGATCCTTGGATTAACATACATACACAACTATATATAAAATAGATAACCAGAAACAGCCTACTGTACAGCACAGGAAACTGTACTCAATATTCTATAATAACCTATGTGAGGGAAGAATCTGAAAAAGAAAAAGATATATGCGTATTCATAACTGAACCATTATGCTGTATACCTGAAACCAATACAACACTGTAAACTAACTATACTCCAATTTAAAAAAGGACCTGAATAGACAATTTTTCCAAATAAGAGATACATATGGACAATAAGCATACAAAGATATCATCACTAATCATTAGGGTATCACATGCTATCATGGTAATGTTCAAAATCCTGCAAGCTAGGCTTCAGCAGTATGTGAACAAAGAACTTTCAGATGTACAACCTGGATTTAGAGAAGGCAAAGGAATCACAAATCAAATTGCCAGCATCCACTGGATCAAAGAAAAAGCGAGGGAATTCCAGAAAAAAACAGCTACTTCTGCTTCATTGACTAAGTGAAAGCCTTTGACTGTGTGGATCACAACAAACTCTGGAAAATTCTTAAAGAGATAGGAATACTAGATCACCTTACCTGTCTCCTGAGAAATCTGTATGCAGGTCAAGAAGCAACAGTTAGAACTGGACGTAGAACAACTGACTGGTTCAAAATTGGGAAAGGAATACGTCAAGGCCATATATTATCTTGGGCTCCAAAATCATTGCAGATGGTGACTGCAGCCACAAAATTAAAAGACATTTGCTCCTTGGAAGGAAAGCTATGACAAGGCTAGACAGTGTATTAAAAAGCAGAGACATCACTGCTGACAAAGGTCCCTACAGTCAAAGCTATGGTTTTTCCAGTAGTCATGTATGTTTTTGAGAATTGGACCATAGAGAAGGCTGAGTGCTGAAAAATTGATGCTTTTGAACTGTGGTGTTGGAGAAGACTCTTGAGAATCCCTTGGACTGCAAGGAGATTCAACCAGTCAATCCTAAAGGAAATCAACCCTGAATATTCAGTGGAAGGACTGATGCTGAAGTCGAAACTCCAATAATTTGGCCACCGGATGCAAAGAGCTGACTCATTGGAAAAGACCCTGATGCTGGGAAAGACTGAGGGCAGGAGGAGAAGGGGGCGACCGGATAAGATGGTTGGATGGTATCACCGACTCAATGGACTTGAGTTTGAGGAAAGTTCAGGAAATAGTGAAAGACAGGGACGCCTGGCATGGTGCAGTCCATGGAGTTGCAAAGAGTTGGACATGACTTAGTGACTGAACCACAGCAACCCACTAGGTAAATGGAAACTAAAACCATGACATATCATCTCATACCCATTAGAATGGCTAGTATTTCAAAACAAGCAAACAAACAAACTATTGGCAAAAATGTGGAGAAATTGGAACTGTACAGCTTCTATGGAAAACACAATGGTAATTCCTCAAAAAAATTAAAAATAGATTTACCATATGATCCATTAATTCTACTTTTCAGTATATATCCAAAAGAATTTGAAAAGAGGGCCTCAAAAGACCTAAATAGACATTTCTCCAAAGAAGACATACGGATGGCTAACAAACACATGAAAAGATGCTCAACATCACTCATTATTAGAGAAATGCAAATCAAAACCACAATGAGGTACCACTTCACACCAGTCAGAATGGCTGCGATCCAGAAGTCTGCAAGCAATAAATGCTGGAGAGGGTGTGGAGAAAAGGGAACCCTTTTACATTGTTGGTGGGAATGCAAACTAGTACAGCCACTATGGAGAACAGTGTGGAGATTCCTTAAAAAATTGCAAATAGAATTGCCTTATGACCCAGCAATCCCACTGCTGGGCATACACACCGAGGAAACCAGAATAGAAAGAGACACATGTACCCCAATGTTCATCGCAGCACTGTTTATAATAGCCAGAACATGGAAACAACCTAGATGTCCATCAGCAGATGAATGGATAAGAAAGCTGTGGTACATATACACAATGGAGTATTACTCAGCCATTAAAAAGAATACATTTGAATCAGTTCTAAGGAGATGGATGGAACTGGAGCCGATTATACAGAGTGAAGTAAGCCAGAAAGAAAAACACCAATACAGTATACTAACGCATATATATGGAATTTAGAAAGATGGGGATGATGACCCTGTATGCGAGACAACAAAAGAGACTCAGATCTATAGAGTGAACTTTTGGACTCTGGGGGAGAGAGAGAGGGAGAGGGTGGGATGAGATGGGAGAATGGCATTGAAACATGTATACTATCATGTAAGAAACGAATCGCCAGTCTATGTCTGATGCAGGATGCAGGATGCTTAGGGCTGGTGCATGGGGAGGACTCAGAGAGATGGTATGGGGTGGGAGGTGGGAGGGGATTCATGTTTGGGAACGCATGTACACTTGTGGTGAATTCATGTCAATGTTTGGCAAAACCAATACAGTATTGTAAAGTAAACTAAAGTTAAAATAAAAATTAAAAAATAAATGAAAAGAGGGCCTCAAAAATACTTTTAAGCCAACATTCATAGAAGCATTAATTTCAAAAACCAAAACGTAGAATTTATACAGTTGTTTATATACAGGTGAATGAATAAACACAATGTGATATGCAATCAATGAAATATTACTCAGCCTTAAAAGAGAATGAAAATTCTGACAGAAGTTTCACATGGATGAACCTTAAGGACATCATACTAAGTGAAACAAACTGGGCATGAAAGAACATATAACATATGGTTCCACTCATATGAAGTATTTAGAGTGTTCAGATTCACAGAGACAGAAAGTAGAATGGTAGTTGTTAGGGGATGGAGTGAGAGGGAAATAGAAAACTTAATGGGTACAGATTCAGTTTCATAACATGAAAAATTTCTGGAGACTGATTGAACAATTCAGATATACTTAACATTACTAAAGTGTACACTTAAAAATGGTCATTGTGCTAAGTCACTTTAGTTGTGTCCAACTCTGTGCGACCCCATGGTCTGTAGACCACCAGGTCCTCTGTCCATGGGATTTGCCAGGCAAGAATACTGGAGTGAGTTGCCATTTTCTTCTCCAGGGGATCTTCCTGACCTAGGGATCAAACTTGCATCTAGTACGTCACCTGTACTGGCAGCTGGGTTCTTTACAATTAGTGCTACCTGGGAAGCCCCTAAAAATGGTTAAGATGGTAAATTTTGTGCTATGTGTATTTTACCACAATTTTAAAAGGGAATAGTAAAGAGTAATCCCCCAAAAGCTGTATCCAGTTTCCTCAATGGACAACTGTAGTATAATATCACAACTAGGCTAATATGATATATTCAAGATAACAATTCCTTTATAAGGAATACTGCTACTGTACTTTTATAGCCACACACAGCTCTGTACCTTCTATCCTTCAACCCTGTCCTTAACCCTTGGTAATCATTATCTTAACCATTTACTATTAATTTTGCCTTTCAAGAAATTTTATAAATGGATACATAAAGAATGTAATATTTTGAGATTAGCTTTAAAATTTCATCACAATTCTCTGCAAGGTGTTCCATGTATCAATAGTTCATTCATTTTTTTAAAATTTAAATTTATTTATTTTAATTCGAGGCTAATTACTTTACAGTATTGTATTGGTTCTGCTATACATCAACATTCTTTGCTGCTGAGTAATAATCACTGGCATTGATGTATCAGTTTGTTTACATATGAACAATTTACTTATTGAAGGAACCTTGGGTTGTTTTAAGTTTTTGGCTGTTTTGTATAACACTGCTATGAACACTAGTGTATAGGTTTCTTGTGAACAAAATTTTTTATTTGTTTGGGATATATGTCCAGAAGTGCAATTAGTGCAATTGTTAGATCAAATGGTAGTTGCATGTTTAGCTTTTTAGGAAATTGAAAAACTGATTTCCACAGTGATTATACTATTATACATTGCTGTTATATAGATGAGCCAAAAAAAGCCTCTGTATATGGCTCTATATTGTTTGCTTCTTCATAGAAGGCTGGGACCTGTTAGCTGCAAAGCCCGTCAGTGCCAAACTCAAAATTTTACCCATCCAGTCATTTTCAACATAGCCCAAATAAGCAGTTTTTAGTTATTTAATGCCTACTTGCTTTGTATACCCTGAGAAAGTGCACTCAGTATCTGCAAGCCATAAATAAGATGAATTTCTATACAGTAACTGAACAGGTGCTTCCGAGCTCAACTAGCTATGTGTTGAGTTCTGCCAGAGGGAGCTTTTCACCAGAACACTGCCTAAAGATGAGGTAGAAGATTAAACTTCTGGGGGAAATGAAATGGAAGGTAGGACCCTATGAAGTTTCCACTAGAGGGAAAGGCAACACAGTACCATCATGATAGTGATGAGGATAACTTACCCTGTTTTCCTGGTAACTGATTGCAAAAGTAAGAGATATTGAAATAGCAAAAGGGAAGGGGCTAAAAGGAGGGGCCAGATCTCAGTTGGATAGAGAGACATGTCATCTCTTTTCCCCTGAGGCCTCAGGTCAGTTGAGTCACTCAGTAGCATATGACTCTTTGTGACACCATTGACTACAGAAAGCTAGGCTTCCCTGTCCATCACCAACTCCCAACGCTTGCTCAAACTCAGGTCCATCAAATCAGTGATGCCATCCAACCATCTCATCCTCTGTCATCCCCGTCTCCTCATGCCTTCAGTCTTTCCCATCATGAAGGTCTTTTCAAATGAGTCAGTTCTTCCTATCAGGTGGCCAAAGTATTGGAGCTTCAGCTTCAGCATCAGTCCTTCCAATGAATATTCAGGACTTATTTCCTTTAGGATGGACTGGTTGGATCTCCTTGAAGTCCAAATGACTCTCAAGAGTCTTCTCCAACACCACAGTTCAAAAGCATCAATTCTTTGGTGCTCAGCTTTCTTTATGGTTCAACTCTCACATCCATACAAGAGTACTAAAAAACATAGCATTGACTAGATGGACCTTTGTTGGCAAAGTAATGTCTCTGCTTTTTAATATGCTGTCTACGTTTGTCATAACTTTTCTTCCAAAGAGCAGCTTCTTGTAATTTCATGGCTGCAGTCACCGTCTGCAGTGATTTCGGAACCCAATAAAATAATGTCTGTCACGGTTTCCATTGTTTCCCCATCTATTTGCCATGGAAGTGATAGGACCAGATGCCATGATCTTTGTTTTTTGAATGCTGAATTTTAAGCCGGCTTTTTCACTCTAGCCTTTCACTGTCATCAAGGGCCTCTTTAGCTCCTCTTCAATTTTCTGCTATAAGAATGGTATCATCTGCATATCAGAGGTTCTTGATATTTCTTCCAGCAATCTTGATTCCAGCTTGTGCTTCATCCAGCCTGGCATTTCGCATGATGTACTCTTCATAT
>SJYQ01008877.1:0-20348 GCA_006410935.1 Redunca redunca | reverse complement strand
ATAACCATTTTTCCTTTTTGCACTTCTTTTTCTTGGGGATAGTCTTCATCACTGCCTCCTGTACATTGTCACGAACCTTTATCCATAGTTCTTCCGGTACTCTGTCTATTAGATCTTATCCCTTGAATCTGTTACTTTCACTGCATAATTGTAACAGATTTGATTTAGGTCATACCTGAATTGTCTAGTGGTTTTCCCTAATTTCTTCAATTTAAGTCTGAATTTGTCAGTAAAAATTTGTGGCATGATCTGAGCCACAGTCAGCTCCTGGTCTTGTTTTTGCTGACTGTATATAGAGCTTCTCCATCTTCAGCTGCAAAGAATATAATCAATCTGATTTAGGTATTGACTATCTGGTCATGTCCATGTGTGGAGTTATTTCTTGTGTTGTTGGAAGAGGGTGTTTGCTATGACCAGTGTGTTCTCTTCACTAAATTCTGTTAGCCTTTTCCCTGCTTCAATTTTTACTCTAAGGCCACACTTGCCTGCTACTCCAGGCATCTCTTGACTTTCTACTTTTGCATTCCAGTCCACTATGATGAAAAGGACTTTTTTTTTTTTGGTGTTCGTTCTAGAAGACCTCATAGGTCATCATAGATCTGTTCAACTTCAGATTATTTGGCATTACTGGCTGGGAAATAGACTCGGATTTCTGTGATAGTGAATGGTTTTCCTTGGAAAGAACAGAGATCATTCTGTTATTTTTGAGATTGCACCCAAAATACTGCATGTCAGACTCTTTTGTTGACTATGAGGGCTACTCCAATCCTCTAAAGGATTCTTGCCCACTATAGTAGATATAATGGTCATCTGAATTAAATTCACCCATTCCAATCCATTTTAGTTCACTGATTCCTAAATTGTCAATGACCACTTCCAATTTGCCTTGATTCATGGACCTAACATTCCAGGTTCCTATGCAATATTGTTCTTTACAGCATCGGACTTTATTTTCTTCCAACACCAGACACACTGACAACTGGGTATTGTTTTCCCTTTGGCACCATCTCTTCATTCTTTCTGGATTCATTTGTCCACTCCTCACCAGTACCACATTGAGCACCTACAGACCTGGACAGTTCTTATTTCAGTGTCCTATCTTTTTCCTTTTCATACTGTTCATGGGGTTCTCAACCAAGGGATACTGAAGTGGTTTGCCATTCCCTTCTCCAGTGGAGCACGTTTTATCAGAACTCTCCACCATGACTCGTCCATCTTTGGTGGCCCTACACAGAATGGCTCATAGTTTCATTAAGTTAGAGAAGGCTGTGATCCATGTGATCAATTTGGTCAGTTTTCTATGACTGTGGTTTTCATTGTGTCTGCCCTTTGATGGATAAGGATAAGAGGCTTGTTGAAGCTTCCTGATGGAAGAGACTGACTGTAGGGAAGCTGGATTTAGAAAAGGCAGAGAAACCAGAGATCAAATTGCCAACATCTGCTGGATCATCAAAAAAGCAAGAGAATTTCAGAAAAACATTTATTTCTGTTTTATTGATCATGCCAAAGCCTTTGACTGTGTGGATCACAATAAACTGTGGAAAATTCTGAAAAAGATGGGAATACCAGACCACCTGACCTGACTCTTGAGAAACCTGTATGCAGGTCAGGAAGCAACAGTTAGAATTGGACATGGAACAACTAACTTGTTTCAAATTGGGAAAGGAGTACGTCAAGGCTGTCTATTGTCACCCTGCTTATTTAACTTATATGCAGAGTACATCATGAGAAATGTTGGACTAGATGAAGCACAAACTGGAATCAAGATTGCCAGGAGAGATATTAACATCAGATATGCAGATGACATCACCCTTATGGCAGAAAGTGAAGAAGAACTAAAGAGCCTCTTGATGAAAGTGAAAGAGGAGAGTGAAAAAGTTGGCTGAAGACTCAACATTCAGAAAACTAAGATCATAGCATCTGGTCCTATCACTTCATGGCAAATAGATGGGAAATAGTGACAGACTTTATTTTCTTGGGCTCCAAAATCACTGCAGTCATGAAATGAAAAGACGCTTACTCCTTGAAGAAAAGTTATGACCAACCTAGACAGCATATTAAAAAGCAGAGGCATTACTTTGCTGACAAAGGTCCATCGAGTCAAGGCTATGGTTTTTCCAATAGTCATGTATAGATGTGAGAGTTGGACTATAAATAAAGCTGAGTGCTGAAGAATTGATGCTTTTGAACTGTGGTGTTGGAGAAGACTGTTGACAGTCCCTTGGACAGCAAGGAGATCCATCCTAACGGAAATCAGTCCTGAATATTCATTGGAAGGACTGATGCGGAAGCTGAAACTCCAATACTTTGGCCACCTGATTCGAAGAACTGACTCATCTGAAAAAACCCTGATGCTAGGAAAAATTGAAGGTTGGAGGACAAGGGGATGACAGAGGATGAGATGGTTAGATGGCATCACAAACTCAATTGGCATGAGTTTGAGGAACCTCTTGAAGTTGGTGATGGACAGGGAGGCCTAGCATGCTGCAGTCCATGATGTTGCAAAGAGTTGGACATGACTGAGTGACTGAACTGAACTTAGGATTTTCTATGTATGTATCATGTCATCTATAAAGAGTGACAGCTTTACTTCTTTTCTAACTTGGAGTCCTTTTATTTCTTTTTCTTCTTGATTCCCATAGTAGGAATTTTAAAACTATCTTGAATAAAAGTGATAACAGTGGACATCCTTGTCTTGTTCCTGATCTTAGCATTCAGTTTTTCATGGTTGAGTATGATGTTAGCTCTAGATTTGTCATATATGGGTTTATTATACTGAAGTAGTCCATGGAGTTCACAAAGAGTCAGACACACACACATACATACATACACTACTATGTGGAAGTAGGTTCTCTCTATGCCCACTTTCTGGTGTGTTTTCATCATAAATGTATGTTGAATTTTGTCAAAAGTTTTCTTCTGCACATATTGCAGAAGATGTTCATGTGGTTTTTATTCTTTAATTTGTTAGCATAGTACATGACACTGATTAGTCTGTGAATACTGAAAATTCTTTGCATCCCTAGGAAAACTCCCATTTGATCATGGTGTATGATCCTTTCAATATATTGTTGAATTCAGTTTGCTGGTATTTTGTTGAAGACTGTTACATCCATATTCATCAGTGATACTAGCCTGTAATTTTCTTTTTTTTTTCCCCCTTTGGTATCCTTGTTTGGTTTTGGTATCAGGGTGATGGTGGTTTGAAAAAACAAATGACCCAATCAAAAAATGGAGAGAACACCTAAATAGACATTTTGCCAAAGAAGACGTACATATAGCCAGGAGGCACAAGAAAAGATGTTCAGCATTGCTAATTATTGTTGTTGTTGTTTAGCTGTGAAATTGTGTCTGACTCTTTTGTAAGCCAATGGATTGTAGCCTGCCAGGCAATTCTGTCCATGGGATTTCCCAGGCAAGGATAGTGGAGTTGGTTGTCATTTCCTTTTCTAGGGGATCTTCCTGACCTAAGGATTGAACCCCATCTCCTGCAAGTCTCTTGCATTGCAGGTGGATTCTTTACCACGGAGCCACTGAAAAATGCAAATCAAAACTACAATGAGATGTCACCTCACAACAATCAGAATAGCCATCATCAAAAAGTCTTCAAACAGTAAATGCTGGAGAGGGTGTAGAGAAAAGGTAACCTTCCTACACTTTACAAACTGGTAGAGCCACTACAGAGGATAGTATGAAAGTTCTTGAAAAAACTAAAAATAGAGCTACCATGAGATCCAGCAATCCCACTCCTGGGCATATATCCAGAGAAAACCATGGTTCAAAATGATACATGCACCCCAATGTTTGCTGCAGCACTGTTTACAATAGCCAGGATATGGAAGCAACCAAAATGTCCATCTACAGATGAATGGATAAAGAAGATGTGGTACATATGTACAATGGAGACTCAGCCATTAAATAGCATGAAATAATGCTGTTTTTGGCAACATGGGTGGGTCTGGAGATTATTATATTAAGTGGAGTAAGTCAGAGAGAGAAAGACAAATATCATATTATATTGCTTATTTGTAGAATAAAAAAAGAGATACAAATGAACTTATTTACAAAACAGAAAGATACTTGCAGACATAGAATACAAAGTTTTGTTTACCAGGAATGAAGGGTAGGGGTGGGAGGGATAGATTGGGTGTTTGGGATTGACATATACACACTCCTATATTTAGAATAGATAACCAACAAGACCTACTGTATAGCAGAGGGAATTCTGCTCAATATTCTGTAATAAACTAAATAGGAAAATAATTGGAAAAAGAATAGATATGTGTATAACTGAATCACTCATGTACATTTGAAACTAACATAAGATTGCAAATCAACTATAGTCCAATAGTTAAAAATTAAAAAAAAAAAACAAATATAGTTTTGTATTTAAAAATCTAACCACCACTGGCTGGCTCTGTTGCACATGGTTTTTCAAACCTCCCTTATCCCAGAAATCACTCATGTTTTAAAGGGACCCCTCAACTCTCCTCCCAACACAGGAGGTGATCAGCTTGGGAGGAGGAAAGATTAAGGTAATAATTACCCACTTATCTATTAAAATTAACCCAGTTCTGCAAAAAAAAAAAAAAAAATTTGGTTTGGTTGTAACTGCTGTTCCTTCTGCCAAAACTATCCCTCTATCCATTACTGGAATGGAGCTCTTCAGTTAGCAATATTTCATGGAACAAACTAAAGACTTTTATGCTATTGGTGGGCACTGCATGGTAAAAACCAGTTAATGATCCCTTACATATGAGACAGTATCAGCTAAGACAAGGCACTGAAGGATTATGGCTTGACTTAAAGAATGGGTACTGATTCCTCCTATCTCACATTTCAATTCCCTGGTACAACCTGTGCTATAAAGCCACTACTAATAAGTGGAGGCTAGTTATAGACTACAGAGAGTTGAACAAGGTTGTTCCCTTTTGTAGAGCATCCCTACCAGATATCTTCACCTTAACATTCAAAGAAATATAAACATTTTGAAGTAACAGATTTGACTAATATGTTCTATTCATTAAAAATATTGCAGAAGAGTAAAAATTCATCAGAGGGCAGACACAGAAACCATAATCACAGAAAACTAGTCAGTCTAATGACATGGACCACAGCCTTGTCTAATTCAATGAAACTAAGCCATGGCGTGTGGGGCCACCCAAGACGGGCAGGTGATGGTGGAGAGGTCTGACAAAATGTGGTCCACTGGAGAAGGGAATGGCAAATCACTTCAGTATTCTTGCTTGAGAACCCCATGAACAGTAGGAAAAGGCAAAATGATAGGATAGTGAAAGAGGAACTCTCCGGGTCAGTAGGTGCCCAATATGCTACTGGAGACCAGTGGAGAAATAACTCCAGAAAGAATGAAGGCATGGAGCCAAAGCAAAAACAATACCCAGTTGTGGATGTGACTGGTGATAGAAGCAAGGTCTGATGCTGTAAAGAGCAATATTGAACAGGAACCTGGAATGTCAGGTCCATGAATCAAGGCAAATTGGGAGTGGTCAAACAGGAGATGGCAAGAGTGAACGTCGACATTCTAGGAATCAGCAAACTAAAATTGACTGGAATGGGTGAATTTAACTCAGATGACCATTATATCTACTACTGTGGGCAGGAACCCCTTAGAAGAAATGGAGTAGCCATCATGGTCAACAAGAGTCCGAAATGCAGTACTTGGATGCAATCTCAAAAACAACAGAATGATCTCTGTTCGTTTCCAAGGAAAACCATTCAATATCACAGTAATCCAAATCTATGCCCCAAACAGTAATGCTGAAGAAGCTGAATTTGAACGGTTCTATGAAGACCTACAAGACCTTTTAGAACTAACACCCAAAAAAGATGTTCTTTTCATTATAGGGGACTGGAATGAAAAAGTATGAAGTCAAGAAACACCTGGAATAACAGGCAAATTTGGCCTTGGAATACGGAATGAAGCAGGGCAAAGGCTAATAGAGTTTTGCCAAGAGAACGCACTGGTCATAGCAAATACCCTCTTCAACAACACAAGAGAAGATTCTACACATGGACTTCACCAGATGGTCAACACCGAAATCAGATTGATTATATTCTTTGCAGCCAAAGATGGAGAAGCTCTATACAGTCAGCAAAAACAAGACTGGGAGCTGACTGTGGCTCAGATCATGAACTCCTCATTGCCAAATTCAGACTGAAATTGAAGAAAGTAAGGAAAACCACTAGACGATTCAGGTATGACCTAAATCAAATTCCTTATGATTATACAGTGGAAGTGATAAATAGATTTAAGGGACTAGATCTGATAGATAGAGTGCCTCAAAAACTACGGATGGAGCTTTGTGACATTGTACAGAGACAGGGATCAAGACCATCCCCATGGAAAAGAAATGCAAAAAGGCAAAATTGCTATCTGGGGAGGCGTTGCAAATAGCTGTGAAAAGAAGAGAAGCAAAAAGCAAAGGAAAGGAAAGATAAAGCATCTGATTGCAGAGTTCCAAAGAATAGCAAGGAAAGATAAGAAAGCCTTCCTAAGCCATCAATGAAAAGAAATAGAGGAAAACAACAGAATGGGAAAGACTAGAGATCTCTTCAAGAAAATTAGAGATACCAAGGGAACATTTCATGCAAAGATGGGCTCGATAAGGACAGAAATGGTATGGACTTAACAGAAGCAGAAGATATTAAGAAGAGGTGGCAAGAATACACAGAAGAACTGTACAAAAAAGATCTTCACGATGAAGATAATCATGATGGTGTGATCAATCACTTAAAGCCAGACATCCTGCAATGGGAAGTCAAGTGGGCCTTAGAAAGCATCACTATGAACAAAGCTAGTGGAGGTGATGGAATTCCAGTTGAGCTATTTCAAATCCTGAAAGATGATGCTGTGAAAATGCTACACTCAATATGCCAGCAAATTTGGAATACTCAGCAGTGGCCACAGGACTGGAAAAGGTCAGTTTTCATTCCAATCCCAAAGAAAGGCAATGCCAAAGAATGCTCAAACTACTGCACAACTGCACTCATCTGACACGCTAGTAAAGTAATGCTCAAAATTCTCCAAGCCAGGCTTCAGCAATATGTGAACCGTGAACTTCCACATAATCAAGTTAGTTTTAGAAAAGGCAGAGGAACCAGAGATCAAATTGCCAACATCTGCTGGATCATGCGAAAACTAAGAGACTTCCATAAAACATCTATTTCTGCTTTATTGACTATGCCAAAAGTTTGACTGTGTGGATCATAATAAACTGGAAAATTCTGAAAGAGATGGGAATACCAGACCACCTGACCTGCCTCTTGAGAAACCTATATGCAGGTCAGGAAACACCAGTTAGAACTGGACATGGGAAAACAGACTGGTTCCAAATAGGAAAAGGAGTACGTCAAGGCTGTTTGTTGTTACCCTGCTTATTTAACTTATATGCAGAGTACATCAAGAGAAATGCTGGGCTGGAAGAAGCACAAGCTGGAATCAAGATTGCCGGGAGGAATATGTATAACCTCAGATATGCAGATGACACCACCCTTTGGCAGAAGGTGAAGAGGAACTAAAAAGCCTCTTGATGAAAGTGAAAGAGGAGAGTGAAAAAGTTGGCTTAAAGCTCAACATTCAGAAAACAAAGGTCATGGCATCTGGTCCCATCACTTCATGGGAAATAGATGGGGAAACAGTAGAAACAGTGTCAGACTTTATTTTTGAGGGCTCCAAAATCACTGAAGATGGTGATCGCAGCCATGAAAGTAAAAGACACTTACTCCTTGGGATGATAGTTTTGACCAGCCTAGATAGCATATTGAAAAGCAGAGACATTACTTTGCCAACAAAGGTCCGTCTAATCAAGGCCATGGTTTTTCCAGTGGTCATGTATGGATGTGAGAGTTGGACTGAAGAAAGCTAAGTGCCGAAAAATTGATGCTTTTGAACTGTGTTGGAGAAGACTCTTGGGAGTCCCTTGGACTGCAAGGAGATCCAACCATTCCATTCTAAAGGAGATCAGTCCTGGGTGTCCTTTGGAAGGACTGATGCTGAAGCTGAATCTCCAATACTTTGGCCACCTCATGCGAAATGTTGACTCACTGGAAAAGACTCTGATGCTGGAAGGGATTCATGGCAGGATGAGAAGGAGACGACACAGGGTGAGATGGCTGTCTGGCATCACTGACTTGATGGACAAGAGTTTGGGTGAACTCCGGGAGTTGGTGATGGACAGGGAGGCCTGGCATGCTGCGATTCATGGGGTCTCAAAGAGTCGGACATGACTGATCGACTGATCGACTGAACTGAACTGAACTGAGCAATTCATCTTCACCTTTCAGGGCTGAAGGTATCTTTTCTTGTTTGCCTATGGGATATTTAAATAACCTTGTAATAGTACATGTGCTTTGCAGACAGGACCTAGATCCCTGCTGCACATCCCACTAGAAATTCGGCTCTGCCATTATATTGATGACATCCTCCTCACTGAACCTGACCAAGACTCTCTTTTGTAGGCCATCACAACTGTGAGCAAACTTGTCACAGACAGGGGATGTGCAAATATACTGCATAAGGCATAAGATGTCTTCCAATCTGTTGACATTTTGGGACTACATTTGGAATTCAGAAAGCTATTACCAACCTAGATAGCATATTGAAAAGCAGAGACATTACTTTGCCAACAAAGATCTGTCAAGTCAAGGCTATGGTTTTACCAGTGGTCATGTATGGATGTGAAAGTTGGACTGTGAAGAAGGCTGAGCGCCGAAGAATTGATGCTTTTGAACTGTGGTGTTGGAGAAGACTCTTGAGAGTCCCTTGGACTGCAAGGAGATCCAACCAGTCCATTCTGAAGGAGATCAACCCTGGGATTTCTTTGGAACGAATGATGCTAAAGCTGAAACTCCAGTACTTTGGCCACCTCATGGAAAGAATTGACTCATTGGAAAAGACTCTGATGCTGGGAGGGATTGGGGGCAGGAGGAGAAGGGGATGACCGAGGATGAGATGGCTGGATGGCATCACTGACTCGATGGACGTGAGTCTGAGTGAACTCTGGGAGTTGGTGATGGACAGGGAGGCCTGGCTTACTGCAGTTCATGGGGTCGCAAAGAGTTGGACACGACTGAGTGACTGAACTGAACTGAACTGAAACTATTTCCCAACCTAGTAAAAGACAAGGTCCTAGCTCTTCAATCTATTATACTGGTAAAGAAGGTCGAACATTTGATAGCAATGTTTGGACTCTGGCTTTAATACATTTCTTATCACCAATATATGCTGGTCCCCTGCTATCATGTCACCTGCAAATATCTACTTCTTAGTGTGGATCTGAGCAACAACAGGTACTAGATAAACTATTAGGGTAGACCTCAAAATTGGAAGTTTCTTTACACCTGTGATTTTGCTTCTTGGATTCTCTTGACTAGACAGATAAATGTCTCTCCATGGTCTTTAGGGTAAGCAAAGTCCCAAACTCAGCCCATAAGTATTCACCACAAGAGAGCAAACTCCTAGTGGTGTATTAGGCATTTATCAAAATGAAGCTCTTACTAGAGCAGAGGCTTTCACTCTGTAGATCAATATTCCTATTATGACCTGAGTAATGAAAAAAGTTCCCTGCAAAACTGGATCAGCGATAGAGGTTTACTGATTAAAACAGAAATGGTATCTGCAAGATTAGGCTAAACCCAGTCCTACTGGAGTGTCACAATTCCATGAAGAAATAACAGTCACAAACCTTGCCACTGAGGTTAACTTGTCATAACCCCAAGAAATGTCTCTGACTTTTGCTAACCTAGGAATTAAGTGGGAATCATCAGCACTCATGGAACAAGAAAAGCAATAGTATTTCTTTGCTGATGGATTGAGCATAGAGCATAAGGTGGCCAGACACTTTAATGCATAAAATTTACCCTTTTTAAACACTCCGATTTCCAAACAGGGATAGACAAAATTATCCAATTGGCTAAACAATATGCAATACTTCTAGCAATAGAGCATGCCCTTGACAGACATTTTCCTAAGGTTCATATTTTCACTGATTCCTGGTTGATGGCTTGTGTGCTAACTACTTGATCAAGGCTGGAAAACACAGGCTGAAACATTTGGGGGTAAACAGTTCTAAAGATCATCACATTGGCTACCACTCTGAAGATATTCATGCATCATACCTTGTCTCATATGGGACAAGACACAGATGGGGCACAATATAATGCTGAAGCTTACTAACTAATCAAAGCAGCAATTCAGGTAACCACTTAAAGAAGGGACAGTCCTCAAAACTTTGGGAGGAGCCACCCTACTACTTCCATTTGTAAGCATACCAGAAGTCAGTCAAGGCATTTCAGTATCATGGGGTTGCAAAAATAGATTGTTAATAGAGGAGTGAAATCAGCAGAGAAACATTTACACAAAGCTATTAGGGATTGTACCACGTGCCAGAAATCTAGACTCTGGGCCTGTGGCATGGGAGGAGAAATTTATAGTAATGATCACATCAGAACTAGCAAACCAGTTTCACTGGGCCTCTCCATGTAGCAGACAGAGCCATTATATATGTGTTAACAATGATGGATACCTACACAGGCCTTCTATTGGCTTCCCTATGCAAAGATAAAATGCTAATGTTATGAGGGGTTAACAAAACAACTTTTACAGTCTTTGGGTGTGCCACAGTTACATAGTTCAAGGCATCCACTTCATCATAAAGCAAATGTAGCAGCGGACACTACAAAATAATATTGCTTGGGTTTTTCACCTACCCCATTGTTCTATGACAGCAGATACCACAGAAGGAAATAGAGAGCTTTTAAAACAAGGGCTCCTGAGAGATCTTAGAGGACAATGATCCTACAAGTGGCGAAAACTATTGCACATAGTCTTGCTTACATTAACCCACCCCCACATCCTTATGGCATAACTACACCATGTTGACATCTTTGACAAATGAAGGGAACACCAACAGAGATGCTGCAACCCTTGCTGATATATACACTCACACCAGATACAACCCAATTACCACTTTTCCTGGACTTGGGAGCCCTGATATTGCTATCTACAGCAAAGTAATATCTTCCCTGTACTTTCACCCTTCTCTTCTCCCTCATAGAAAAATCCAGAGCCTAGTTACTTCCCCATCAGTCATGACAAGGACCTAACATGAACCATTGATTCTGGGACCATCTTCAGCTTGTGTTCACTCATGACTCAATGTAAGCTAAGCAAACCACCTACCATTGTCTGGAGATGTGACTTCATATGCTGCCCACTAAAAGCACTGTGGAACAAACCAGAACTTACTTCCAACATCTAAGAGGTTAGAACTAATCACCCCTGGACTGATTAATACCATTTGGGTGATACCCAGTGTACAATCATATTCCTTAGTGCTGGCTGCAGGTGACATCTAACTTTAATCTCTACTCTGTTGCCATGCCACTCCTACTATCACCAGTGTCAACTACACATTGATCACCTAACCCTGAACCATACATTCCATGGTTGACAAAGTATGTCTGGAAACAGCATGCCACATACACACCATTAGAAACACAAAACATGGCTCACATTGAGGACAACAGAGACCATGCTATTACTATCTGGGTCAGTCAATCCCACTAACACAACCACAAACATCAATACTGAGGCTAACCTTCCTCCTCAAGTCTAGTCTACTACTATTAATAACATACATTCTGACTAAGCCAACTTTAAAATGTCACTTGTGACTCATAAATGAGCGGTAAGCCCTATGTGCTAACTTTTACTTCAAATCAGATGAATCCCACTATTATTAAGGCCATTGAACAGAGCAGCAGGTCATGACCTATTGGGTTTTATTTAAGGAATTCCTAGAAATAGTATGTACCTAATATTACAATCAGTATGCTCGAGATTGGTGTAATCAAATAAAAAATGCTGTAATGCAGAGTCAATACCAACAAACTCTGTGGGATTACAGAGGTAAAATTATAGTTTTTATTATTCCATGGCAGAATGATGAATGTAGAAACCTGCTAATAATGTACATTCTTACATTACATTATAGGGCTATAGGCCCATTTTTCCTATAATGTTATAATATTCTCTCTCCCCCTCCATTATGAGTCTCATTTATTGAAGCAGAGAGAAACTGTACTAACCATAGAACCAAGGGAACCTTACCACAAACTTCTTCCTTGACCACTAATTAATATATTATATGGAAGGCAATGTGTATTATACAACATTGCCAAAGTCAAGGCATATCTAGAAAACTGGGGAGTATTATCAGCTTGGGGTTTCCCTGATGGCTCAGCAGTAAAGAATCCACCTGCAATGCAGGAGGCACAGGAGATGCGGGTTCGATTCCTGGGTCAGGAACATCCCCTGGAGGAGGGCATGGCAACTCATTTCAGTATTCTTGCCTGGAGAATTCTAAGGACAGAGGAGCCTGGTGGACTATAGTCCATAGAGTTGCAGAATTGGACACAACTGAAGCAACTGAACATACATGCATGCATAATCAGCTTGGGAATTCTTCCCTAATCTAACCTCACAGGATCAATTGCAAATTTTATATAACACAGATGCAATGCTGCCTGCCCATCGTAAATAGTGATAGCTCTTGGGTATCACTGAAAAGATAATTCTTATGAAAATCATACTTGATCCCATATAAAAATCTAACCTCTCTCTACATGGGAATCCCCAATCAAATTGACATCTATGTGTTTATGGCTGTTACAAAATCTGCTGGGCCTACAAAGGTCACTGTTAGAAGGATTTAGAAAATACTCGAGGGAAATTAAGACCCAAAGGTACTCTTCTGGAGGTCCTAAAAAACATACACAACCCACCTTTAAGGAGATAGAAATAATTATGAGAAAGAAACCTAGTAGCAAAGTTAGCATGGGAAAAAATTTGTTGGTTTGGTTACACCACTACTCCCAAGGGTCCACTATGAGGTTATTAAAGCTATAGAAATGCCTGTCCTAGAGAGATTTCCCCTAGAACACAAGCAGTGGAGCAGCTGGCCCTGTACTGAAACACAGCAATGTTGTGATAAACAGAGACAGAAATAGGCTAAAGTGTACAATACAACTGGTGTCTATTTTTGAAATAATGTGCCCACCTATGAGGATCCCATGTTGTAATGTCCCATAATTTAGGATCTAATTTGGTATCTTATTAATAAAATAATAATGAAAAACAAACAAACAAACAAACAAAAAAACTTCTGAGTGCACCTGTGAAGCTTATCTCACAACTGTGGAAACATAATGTTGTTTGCCATTGTAACTGGCAAGAAACCAAAACACCAAAGTATAACAATATAAAAAGGGAGGAATATACATTTATCCACAAAACCCAACATTCATATAGGTTTAGCCACAGAAATAAATAAGATGGCAAATTTAACCACATTCTGAGGTTGCTTCCAGCAACCTAATTTTAGTACACACAACATATTAACTTTTCCCTAGTCCAGCTCACACATAAACCTCACTTATCAAGATTCACCTATTCCCCTAACCAGTGATACTCAACAACAAAATTGAGAGGCTTATCTCACATAGGTAAGTGGACAATGGTGGGCTAAGACCTTTACCAATTTAGCTGACCTAGGTGCTGAATGTAAGGTAGAAAACATACATGTTTGTTTGACTATCATGTTATATACACCCAAACCTAACTAGAGAACTGCGGCAGTCCTGTAGCCCATCCTCAGTCATGTTTACTGCAGTTCAGCCAGTAGTTCTATCCACTGGCAGAGCTGAGCAAGTAGCCCTATCTGGCTGGTGAGGTAAGTGGGTGGATCTACCAGGTTCTGATACTAGAAAGCCAAATCAGCTATTAATTTCTTTCTGTAGCTCCACCTGTGTAGGGAACCAAATTCAAAGCTCTGTGTGCTGCTGAATATAGCCACTAGTCCCACCCAACCAGGAAGCCTAACTAGAGAATCCAGAAAGCCTCAACACCCATCCTAAAGCAATACCTGGGCAGGGAACCAAGACAGCAGTCTTGCCAAATTGTATAGACTCTGCCTCGCATAACCAGGGAACCTTATCAGAGACCATGGACAGTCTCAGAACCCAGCCTATGGAACCACCAGGTGATGAAGCCTAGTCTACAGGCAACAGAGGTCAGCCAACAGCCGTGCTAAGGCAGGAAGCCCAGCCAGTCATGTCACCCCATCATAGAGCATAGCCTGCAGCCTTACCTCATGAGGGAGCCTAACCAGCAACCCTGCTCTACTGCAAAACAATACGTAGCCCCTCCTACCTGTGGCATACAGCTGGAGTCCTCTCCTGAGCCAAGGCCCCAACCAGAAAACTTGTTGAACAGCAGGATGTTGTTGTTTAGTCACTAAGTCATTTAAGTCTTTGCAACCCCTAGACTGCAGCATGCCAGGCTTCCCTGTCATTCACTATCTCCTGGAGTTTGCTCAAACTCATGTCCATTGAGTCGATAATGCCATCCAACCATATCATCTTCTGTCACTCCCTTCTCCTCCTGCCCTCAGTGTTTGCCAGCATGAAGGCTTTTTCCAATGAGTTGGCTCTTGGCATCAGGTAGCCAACATATTGGAGATTCAGCTTTAGCATCAGTCTTTCCAATGAATATTCAGGGTTGATTCCCTTTAGGATTGACTGGTTTGATCTCTTTGCAGTCCAAGGGACTCTCAAGAATCTTCTCCAGCACCACAACTCAAAAGCATTAATTCTTCGGTGCTCAGCCTTCTTATGGTGTAGCTCTCACATCCATACAAGACTACTGGAAAAACTATAGCTTTGACTATATGGACCTCTCACATCCGTACAATACTACTGGAAAAACTATAGCTTTGACTATATGGACCTTTGTCAGCAAAGTGCTGTCTCTGCTTTTTAATACACTGTCTAGGTATGTCATAGCTTTCCTTCCAAGGAGCAAGTGTCTTTTAATTTCATGGCTGCAGTCACTGTCTGCAAGTGATTTTGGAGCCCAAGACAATAAAATCTGTCACTACTTTCACTTTTTCCCCATATATTTGTCACAAAGTAATGGGACAATGATCTTAGTTTTTTGAATGTTGAGTTTTAAGCCAGCCTTTTCACTCCCCTCTTTCCATTCATCAAGAGGCTCTTTAATTCCTCTTCACCTTTCTGTCATTAGAGTCATATCATCTGCATATCTGAGGTTGTTGATATTTCTCCCAGCCATCTTGATTCCAGATTTTGATTCATCCAGCCCTACATTTTGAATGATGTACTCTGCATAAAAGTTAAATAAACAGGGTGAAAATATACAGCCTTGACGTATTCCTTTCCCGATTTTGATTTTGTTCTATGTCTAGTTCTAACTGTTGCTTCTTGACCTGCATACAGGCTACTCAGGAGACAGATAAAGTGATCTGGCATTCCCAGCTCTTAAGAATTTTCCAGTTTGTTGTGATCCACATGGTCAAAAGCTTTCACATAGACAATGAAGCAGAAGTAGATATTTTTCTGTAATTTCATAGCTGTCTCTATGATCCAACAAATGTTGGCAGTTTGATCTCTGGGTCCTCTGCCTTTTCTAAACCCAATTTGTACATCTGAATAGCACCATACCTGATTACTAAACCCAGCATATGGCCCATTCTACTCTGGAGCACAGTCTGAATCTCAGCTTGTTTACATAGCACTGCCTGAATATCTGTTCAACACTGAATTCCTGCCTGTGGCCCCAGCCAGAAGTTCTGTCTAGTTGGGCATTACAGCCTAAATCTCTACCCAACCAGGACTGATTGTGGAGCAACGCCTATACCCCTGCTCAATTGAATAATTAAACCAGTGGCATCACACCAAAAGGGAACATAGCCAGTGACCCTGCCTGAACAGAGGTGACTGCAGAACCCATCTAATGGCCCCACATTACTGAGGAACACAATTAGCAGGGCCCCTGAACAGGAGGCCTAAATATCAGCCCTGCTTGAACATGAAGCCCAGCCAATAATCTCATGCAACCATGGAGCTGAGTTAGTAGTGCACTTGCCACTCTCAGAGTTCAGGCAGTGGCTTCACCCTAATAGAGAACCCAGTGGGAAGCCCTATATGCCAAAGGATGCTATCAGTTGAGCCATCCAGAACCTCAAGGTATGCTGATAACTGAAGGAATATCTTTGTTGAAAAGAATCTGTGAAGTCTGGGAGAGGAGACTGCTTACTCAAATGTATAGATACCTACAAAAGGAATCAAAGATCCTGAAGAATCAGGTAAACATGACACTACCAAATGAAAGTAACAAAGTTCTACTAACTCACCCTAAATAAATAGAGATCTGTGAAATGTCTGGTAAAGTATTCAGAATAATCCTCTAAAAATTTCAGTGAAAAACAGGAACACACAGAGAGCTAAATAAAAACAAGAACATAAAAATCCATGAACACAATGAGAAATTCAACAATGAAAAAGAAACCATTAAAAAAAGCATATGCTAGAGGAGGGGCAAAATCGCATTTACAATCAAACCCATACCCACCAGAGATGCTCAGAGGGCTCAAACAAAACCTTGTGCACACCAGGAGACCCCACAGAGACTGAGCAAGACCTGCCTTTGTGTTTGAGGGTCTCCTGCAGAGGTACTGGTCAGCAGTGGCTCTAGGTACAGCAGAGCTGGGTGTTTCATAAGCCCTCTTAGAGGAGGTTGCCATTAACTCCACCGCTGAGCTGTCAAAACTTATACAGGACTGGGGAAACAAACTCTTGGAGGGCACAAACAAAACCTTGTGTGTACCAGGACCCAGGAGAAAGGAGCAGTCATCACACAAGAGACTGACCCAGACTTGCCTGTCAATGTTCAGGAGTCTTTGGTGGAGGCATGGATCAGCAGTGGTCTGCTGCAGGGTCAGGGTCACTGAGTGCGACAGTGCCTGCACAGGACCTTATGAAGCAGGGCGCCATTATTTTCATTGAAAGTGAAAGTGAAGTCTTTCAGTCATGTCCAGTTCTTTGCGACCTCATAGACTGTAGCCTACCAGGCTCCACTGTCCATGGGATTTTCCAGGCAATAGAACTGGAGTTGATTGCCATTTCCTTCTCCAGGGTATCTTCCCAACCCAGGGCTCAAACCCGGGTCTCCCTCATTGTAGACAGACGCTTTACTATCTGAGCCACCATTACCTCCCCCATAGTTTGGTCTCAGGTCAAACAACAGGGAGGGAACACAGCTCCACCCATCAACAGAAATTTGATTAAGGATTTACTGAGCATGGCTCTGCTCATCAGAACAAGACCCAGTTTCCCATAAAGTCAGTCTCTCCCATCAGGAAGATTCCATAAGTCTCTTATCCTTATCCCTCAGAGGGCAGACAAAATGAAAACCACAATTACAGAAAACTAATTAAACTGATCACATGGACCATAGCCTTGTCTAACTCAATGAAACTATGAGCCATGCCGTGTAGGACCAACCAAGACAGATGGGTAATGGTGGAGAGTTCTAACAAAATGAGGTCCACTGGAGAGGGCAATGGCAAACCACTTCAGCATTCTTGCCATGAGAACCCCATGAACAGTATGAAAAGGCAAAAAAAAAAATGACACTGAGATGAACTCCCAGGTCGGGTAGGTGCCCATTATGCTCCTGGAAAAAAATGGAGAAATGACTCCAGACAGAATGAAGACATGGAGCCAAAGCAAAGAGGATGCCCAGTTGTGGATGCTGCTAAGAA
This sequence comes from Redunca redunca, assembly GCA_006410935.1. Classification (NCBI taxonomy): domain Eukaryota; kingdom Metazoa; phylum Chordata; class Mammalia; order Artiodactyla; family Bovidae; genus Redunca; species Redunca redunca. The sequence continues at coordinate 2,706 of SJYQ01008877.1, read as the reverse complement.
CAATATTGCACAGGAACTTGGAATGTTAGATCCATGAATCAAGGTAAATTGTAAGTGGTCAAACAGGAGATAGCAAGAATAAACATCGGCATTTAGGAGTCAGTGGACTAAAATGGATTGGAATGGGCGAATTTAACTCAGATGACCATTATATCTACTACTGTGAGCAAGAATCCCTTAGAAGAAATGGAGTAGCTCTCATAGTCAACAAAAGAGTCTGAAGACAGTACTTGGATGCAATCTCAAAAACGACAGAATGATCTCTGTTCATTTCCAAAGCAAACCATTCAATATCACAGTAATTTAAGCCTATGCCCAAACTGGTAAGGCTGAGGAAGCTGAAGTTGAATGGTTCTATGAAGATCTACAAGGCCTTTTAAAACTAACACCCCCCAAAAAATGTCCTTTTCATCACAGGGGACTGGAATGCAAAAGTAGGAAATCAAGAGATACCTGGAGTAACAGGCAAGTTTAGCCTTGGAGAACAAAATGAAGCAGGGCCAAGTGTAACAGAGTTTTGACAAGAGAACACACTGGTCATAGCAAGCACCCTCTTCCAAAAACACAAGAGACGACTTTACACATGGATATCACCAGATGGTCAATACCTAAATCAGATTGATTATATTCTTTGCAGCCAAAGATGGAGAAGCTCTATACAGTCAGCAAAAAATAAGACTGGGAGCTGACTGTGGCTCAGATCATGAACTCCTTATTGCCAAATTCAGACTTAAATTGAAGACAGTAGGGAAAACCACTAGACCATTCAGGTATGACCTAAATCAAATCCCTTACAATTATACAGTGAAAGTAACAAATAGATTCAAGGGATTAGATCTGATAGACAAAGTACCTGAAGAACTATGGATGAAGGTTAGTGACAATGTACAGGAGGCAGTGATGAAGACCATACCCAAGAAAAAGAAATGCAAAAAGGCAAAATGGTTGTCTGATCAGGCCTTACAAATAGCTGAGAAAAGAAAGAGAAGCTAAAGGCAAAGGAGAAAAGGAAAGATATACCCATTTGAATGCAGAGATTCAAAGAACAGCAAGGAGAGATAAGAAAGCCTTCCTCAGTGATTACTGCAAAGAAATAGAGGATTTCTGCAAAGAATTTTACTGCAAAGAATATAATCAATCTGATTTAGGTATTGACCATCTGGTGATATCCATGTGTAAAGACTAGAGATCTCTTCAAAAAAATCAGAGATACCGAGGGAACATTTCATGCAAAGATGGGCACAATAAAGGACAGAAATAGTATAGACCTAACAGAAACAGAAGATCTTAAGAAGAGGTGGAAAGAATACACAGAAGAACTATATGAAAAAGATCTTCATGACCCAGATAATCACGATGGTGCGACCACTCACCTAGAGCCAGACATCCTGGAATGGGAAGTCAAGTGGGCCTTAGAAAGCATCACTATGAGCAAAGCTAGTGGAGGTGATGGAATTCCAGCTGATCTATTTCAAATCCTAAAAGATGATGCTGTGAAAGTGCTGCACTCAACATGCCAGCAAATTTGGAAAACTCAGCAGTGGCCACAGGACTGGAAAATGTCAGTTTGCATTCCAATCCCAAAGAAAGGCTGTGCCAAAGAATGTTCAAACTACCACCCAATTGCAGTCATCTCACATACTAGCAAAGTAATGTTCAAAATTCTCCAAGCCAGACTTCAACATTACATGAACCATGAACTNTGAACTTCCAGATGTTCAAGCTGGTTTTATAAAGGCAGAGGAACCAGAGATCAAATTACCAACATTCACTGGATTATCAGAAAAGCAAGAGAGTTCTAGAAAAACACCTATTTCTGCTTTATTGACTATGCCAAAGCCTTTGACTGTGTGGATAACAAAAAATTGTGGAAAATTCTTCAAGCAATGGGAATACCAGATCACCTCTCCTGAGAAATGTGTATGCAGGTCAAGAAGCAACAGTTAGAACTGGAGATGGAACAACAGACTGGTTCTAAATCAGGAAAGGAATACACGAAGGCTGTATATTGGTACCCTGATTATTTAACTTATATGCAGAATACATCATGTGAAATACCAGGTGGGATGAAGCATAAGCTGGAATCATGATTGGCAGGAGAAATATCAATAACGTCAGAAACACAGATGACACCATCTTATGGCAGAAAGGGAAGAAGAACTCAAGTGTCTCTTGATGAAAGTGAGTGTGAAAAACTAGGCTTAAAATGCAACATTCAGAAAACTAAGATCATGGCATCCAGTCCCATCACTTCATGGCAAATAGAGGAGGAAGCAATGGAAACAGTGAAAGACTTGCTGAGTGCCGAAGAATTGATGTTTTTGAACTGTGGTGTTGGAGAAGACTCTTGAGAGTCCTTTGGAAGGCAAAGAAATCCAACCAGTCAATCCTCAAGGAAACCAGTCCTGAATATTCATTGGAAGGACTGATGCTGAAGGTGAAGCTCCAATACTTTGGCCACCTGATGCAAAGAACTGACTCACTGGAAAGGATTTGATGCTAGGAAAGATTGAAGGCATGAGCAGAAGGGGAATGACAGAAGTTGTGATGGTTGGATGGCATCACCAACTCGATGGACAAGAGTTTGAGCAATGTCTGCTAGTCGGTGATAGTCAGGGAAGGCTGGCGTGCTGCAGTCCATGGGGTTGCAACGAGTTGGACACACCTGAGTGACAACTGGACTGAGAGTTGAAAGTACAATGTGTG
>SJYQ01008875.1:3399-13721 GCA_006410935.1 Redunca redunca | reverse complement strand
AAAAATGATCCAGTCCAACTCTACTGAAATGGTTGGATGGCATCACTGACTTGATAGACATGAGTTTGATCAAGCTCTGGGAGTTTGTGATGGACAGGGAAGCCTGGAGTGCTACAGTCCATGGGGTCGTGAAGAGTCGGACATGACTGAGTGACTGAACTGAACCAACTCTATTATAGAGCTGTTTTTCTCTCTCTTTAAATTTTCAGTAATGAGATTTTAAAATGGGATTTTCAGAAAGGATGATGATACATGCTGATTTTCACGTGTTTCTTGCATTATTTTTATTTTTGTTGATATAACTTTAGAAAGTGTTGGGCTTTGAAAAGAATTCTGGTTAGGACTTATGCTTCCTCCTCTATGTGGGAAGGTATTTTTGTGGAGAAAAACAACTGTATTAAGACTTTTGATGGCAAATGACAGAGACCCATCTGAAATTGGCTTGAGCCAATTGTCGGGAGCCAGCACGAGGAGTCTGGCCCTTGGCAAAGGTCATGAGGTTAAGGGGCCCAACAGGCAAAGGCGTGTTGGGCCTTAAGGGAGCCTCGCTGGATCTGCTCATGCATCTGCCCCAAAACCAGAGTCTGCCTGCCATACTGCATTGTGCTTTACGCCTACTCTTCTGACATTATACGGGGGGCTATCCCCCCCCCCACCTCTCTCTGAAAAGGAGTTAACTTAGGACTCCAGTTAATAAATCTCCTGGGCTGACAAGGGTGTTTCAGTCCAAAAACCTCTCTGCTGGCAGTCTAGCTTGTGTGACAGGATTATCCACACTCTTGCTACTATGTACATGATTGTTTACAACCTCTCAACCATAAACAGCACAGAGAGTTTGGAGTATTTTGAAAGTCTTAGTTAGCATAGGGTTTTTCTAAAGATAAAAATCATGCTGGTGAAGGGTTTCATTGCTGAGTTAATGATTGCCACGAGGCCTTCATATCCTCAGGCACTGGGAGTATGTTAATTGATGTAATTGGAATGTAGAAAAAGAAATATAGTAGTTTTGATGTTAGCAATACTAGACTTTTGAGTTAATGAATTTTCTCTTTCGTTATAGATTACTGTACGCCTCTTTCTTTGTTATAAAACATTGTGTCCTTGCTATGTAAGAATGTAACTTTATCACTATCTTAAGATTAAATAGATCTTAAGGGGAAACAAGTTTTCTGATCGATTAACCTTTATCAATAGAAAGAAAGGTGGGGCCATAAAATGTTAGTCTCCAGACTAGAAGATATTGTGAACAAATGTAAGACCCTTGTAAGAACAAAGATATGCTGAGAACATTGTCTTTAGATAAGGGTTGGAGCAGCTGACCCTGTGTGACTCTGTTTCTTACATTTATCCCTATGTATAACTAAAAGTATAAAAGTGGACCTGGAAAATAAAGAAACGGGCCAGTTCCTGGAAAGACTGGTTTCCCCCATGTGGTCTTTTCTCATTCTCTTCTTTTCTGGCTGAATTCCCATTTGGAGCGCAGAGGCTCGCTAACCCCACTAATTTTGCCTGGGCTTCTAAGATCTGAAAGGGGGGAATTTTGTGTCCCCACTCCTTCGGGAGACCAGGAAGACGCCTGTGGCCTACGTAGGTGGTGCAAACTCCTTGTCTTGGAGCTTTATTGGTTCTCCGCGTAAACCAAGTTATTCAGCCTCTTTTCTCCGCCAATTTTCCTACTGCACTATTCTTTCCTAGTCTCTCTCTATATTTCTAATAAAATAGTCCTTTCCTAGATGCTGACTCCATTCCCATTTCGAATTCCCTGGATCCACCCGGGCTGGACCCCGGCAGAAAAACAACTGTATTAAGACTTGATTGCAAATGACAGAGACCCATCTGAAATTGGCTTGAATGTTTGAATGATGATGATGATTGTGATGAAGATAATTCATGTTAAAGCATTTTGACTCACAAAACTAAAATGTCCAAGAAAATCAAGCAGGTCTAAATCCAGGAGCTTAAACCTTTTAAAAAAAAACTTGATCTCCCTGCTTCTGGCTCTGCTTTTATCTGTACTTGCTTTATGTATTTTTTCTGTGGAGACTTTTTTCTATGCAGGCAGTCTATCCCTAGGTCATGGCAACAACCCCAGGGTTACTTCTACAAGCAAGCAACCTTAACATAAAGAAGTAACCCAACAAAAAGTCTGAGTTCACTTTTATTTGACTTCATCCTGTTGATGTGGATAAATAAGTAATCTGTTATATTAACGAAGCTTGTGTCATGCTCTTACTTCTGAGACCAAGAACTTTACTCAAACCCCATGCATTGGGAAAACTTGATGACAGTTGGTTACTCATAGGAAAATGAGAGCAATGTTAAAAGGAAGATTCATGAATTATGATGATGGACTGGCAAAAAAAAAAAGATGTTTACTTCAGCAGTATTCTATATACACATTACTAGTGTTTTCAGTTCAGTTCAGTCACTCAGTCGTGTCTGACTCTTTGTGACCCCATGAATCGCAGCACGCCAGGCCTCCCTGTCCATCATCATCTCCCGGAGTTCACTCAGACTCACGTCCATCGTGTCCGTGATGCCATCCAGCCATCTCATCCTCGGTCGTCCCCTTCTCCTCCTGCCCCCAATCCCTCCCAGCATCAGAGTCTTTTCCAATAAATCAACTCTTTGCATCAGGTGTCCAAAGTACTGGAGTTTCAGCTTCAGCATCATTCCTTCCAAAGAATTGCTAGTTTTTTATACACATATAAGTGTTATTGATAAAAAGTTAATCAGTTGATCTAAGAAAGATTTTATTTGACCCAAATTGAGGCTTAAAATTTGGGAAGAGCATCTCAGAAAATTCCAAGAACTTTTCTGCCCGTTAAAAGTCAAAACACAGTTATGTAAGTTTTTTGAGAGAAGTCTATACATTAAATGATGTATTATTGACAATTAATCTAGATCTACAAGTGCAAAATGGTGGTTTATCATGACACCTTACAAGATCAAGAAGGAAAATTATCTTCTAAAGAGTTATCCTGTTGCTGCTAGGAGAATGCTACTCTTTATGGTTGAGCAGTTATTTCTGAGAATTGCAAAGGTCTGGCTTATGCATAATGCACACAATGCACAGTGAAGGGACAGAGGAGGCCAAAGGGCAGAGAAAAATTTTTTTTGTGTTTAAATATTTCTTGTCTTGCCCTAAATATAAATTTTATTTCATAGTGTCTATAATGCAAATACAATAACCTTAAATATTCATCAATAAGTGCAATATGTCAAAGAAAGTGTTTGACCAACTTTCTTTCACCAAACTTTGAGGGATGGGAAAGGAAGCTGGGTCTCTCCTGAGTCTGCTGTCTTGAAGCTGGGGATCCTTGACACTGTGAACACTGGAAAAGAGAACTCGCAAAGCTTCCTGAGGCAAAAGTACAAAAATGGAGCAGAGAAAGACATGTTAGGGACCTCAAGACATTTCAGGTAATGTTAAATGCTTTTCTACATGGGGCCTCCCTGGTGGCTCAGATGTTAAAAAATCTGCCTGCAATACAAGACACTCAGGTTTGATCCTTGGGTCAGGAAAATCCCCTGGAGAAGGGAATGGCTACCTGTCAGGGAACAGGCTGTTACAGATGGCTGTTCTATAAATAGACAAAGTGATAAATACAGAAAATATAAAAAAGGTTTATGGCAAGTAGAAGAGAGTTTTATGCATGATACAAGTTTCTTGAGACATTCATTAATAATTGCTCTACCTATAGGCTCCTACATCTTCTACCCATTATACAAGATATCAGTCCTCAAAGATTACAACCCCCCAATGAACTATGACAAATGAATGTAACTCATTGCCCTAAACTTTCTTCCTCTTCCTTCTTACATGTCTTGATCAATACAAATTCTTCTTTTATATGGGCCACACCTCTCAAAGTGAAGCTACACGGCATGTTATAACCTACCTGTTAGCTTGCTTTACAGTAATGGAAACGTCTAATTCTATAAAAACAGACAATGGCCCTGCTTATATTTATAGGCAGTGCAAACTATTTTTACATTTATTCTCTATTAAATAGATAACAGACATTCCTTATAATCCACAAACACAAGACATAATTAAACAAACACATCACACACTGAAACTACAAATAAAAAAAAAAAAAATAAANGGAACACTTCTATCTTCTTTATCCAGAGCAGACTTTACTAGATTCCACTGCAATATATTCTTTAAGCCTATAACTATTGTTAATACAGCTTTATTTGTTTTAATTTTTTTAAACTTACCACAAGGAGATATTTTGACAAAAACAGAAAAACATTTTGAGACATTGAAGGACACCTCCCTTCCTCTGCCCATTTGGTATCAAGATGGGTTGACTAAACAATGAAAATCTGGAAAATTAATATTACAGGGAAAAGAGTATGCTTGTATTTCTCCAGACAGATCCAACAAAATCAGTTAGCTCTCTCTCTGGAAAGTCTGCCCCAGGGGAGCCACCAACATTCAAGATAGAGAAGAAACGGCTAAATCCTAAAGAGGAAAAATTTCTGGTACAAGCCATGGTGGCTTTAAAAATTTCCAAGAAACCCTATACTTGATGTCATTGACCTTATGATCTCCTTACTTGGAGACAGATAAAAACCCTTACTAATCAAGCGGAAAATCTGGTTTCTCAACAGGGAATACCTCAGAATCCTGAAAATATTTTTGTCTCTATGCTTGTTTTGTTTGCCTTTGCTTCCCCCTCTCAGGCGGACTTGATTGATCACACTTATTGGGCTTATATACCTAACCATCCTTTATTGTAGGTTGTAAAATGGACAGATAGAGGACCAATCGTATCCACTAATGACCCAACACACATGCCCTCTCCTTGGAGCTTTGAGGGACCCTCTCATGCTGAGGAAGAAAGAAAATTAATTAACATTTCTCTAGGCCATGAACTCCTTCCTTCATGCATGGGCCCAACAAAATTATGTATTAATATTAGTCAACAAACGTGAGCTTCCGTCCTGCCTCCAGAAAAGAACTTCCACACATTGCTTGAACTGTTTACTGCCCTGTACTTTTATGAAAACCCTGTCAATACCACCAAAACTCTAGAAAAAGGACAAAAGTTAAAATGTAAGGGGGTTACTTATAAAAACTTTAAATATACTCCTGTTTGTTGGGATAGATGTCAAGCTAAATCAGAGAAATTAATGTTTGTGGCCAATTACACCATTGTTGATTGGGGACCCCATGGTATATGGCTATCTAACTGCTCAGATGATATTAATAGTACTATATGTGATTATGTTACTCAAGTAACATAAAATATTACCAACAGTTCAATGAAACACTTCCATTGAAAGGACTCCTTGGCTGGCTTGATGGCAAAATGACACCTTCTCACCCTCAAATCATCTTCAATAAACGAATTGGACCTGAACAATGAGACATCTGGAAACTTGTTGATTGCACCAAAAAACTTGGAACTTGGACTGGACATTTCACAGGGACCAGTCATATTCATAGTAACTATTTCTCTCATTATAATCAATCATATTTTGTATAAACTTGTGTTCCCCTTCCTTTTGTTATAGCTATAGGAAACTTACAATTCAGTAAGACTTAAAGTTTTGTAACTTGTATAAATTGCAAATTATATACTTGTCTTAACTCTTCTGTTTCTTTAAGAAATGAATCTCTTTTGATTCTTCAATCTCTACATAGTCTGTGGTTCCCAATAAATCTCCAATGGCTCTGGGAAGAAGATCCCGTGGCTGGACTTGCTTCCTGGTTACTTACTAAACTGCTCCTGTGATCTAAACAATTCATTGGATGGCTGATTCTTGGCATTTTTGGATTAATACCTATTTGCACCACTGCTGCCATCACTGGCATTGCTTTACAAACCTCAATTCAAGCACATGATTTTATCCAAAATTGGACTAAAAATGCTCATACTATGTTGGCCACTCGGGCTCAGATAGATGAGGATATACAAGATGAAATGCAAGAACTAAAAACAGCCGTCACATGGGTTGGAGATCAATTAATAGATGTATAAAAACAAGTGATACTAAAATGTGATTGGAATTCCACTCAATTTTGCATTGCTACTGCTACTGCTGCTAAGTCGCTTCAGTTGTGTCCGACTCTGTGCGACGCCATTGACGGCAGCCCACCAGGCTCCCCCGTCCCTGGGATTCTCCAGGCAAGAACACTGGAGTGGGGTGCCATTTCCTTCTCCAATGCATGAAAGTGAAAAGTCAAAGTGAAGTCGCTCAGTCGTGTCTGACTCTTAGCGACCTCATGGACTGCAGTCTACCAGGCTCCTCTGTCCATGAGATTTTCCAGGCAAAAGTACAGGAGTGGGGTGCCATTGCCTTCTCTGCAACTTTTTTTTTTTTTTTTTGCATTACTCCTGTTCAATTCAATCAGAGTGCCTACAACTGAGAACAAATCAAGTTTCATTTACAAAACATACATGATAATGCCTCTCTGAATGTACAATTATTACAAAAAGAAATCTTTGAAACCTTTTCTAAAAGTTTTCCCTCTTCCACTAATTTGGAAACTTTAGCTGAACAACTAATTGATCAATTATCTGGGCTAGACCCACGCAGATGGTTTCAGAACATTACTCATAGCATCAGGTCTGGAACTATGACTTTGGTGATTGTCTTGACAATTATATTTGTTGTTTACCTTTGCCTTCATGCAAAAATTGTTAAAACTGAACAAACTCAAATGGTCAGGTGCTGGGGTCCAGCCCCGGTGGATCCAGGGAATTTGAAGGTGGGGACAGCGTCGGCGTCCTTGGAAAAATACATATTTAATCACAGATATATAGAGAGATTAGAAACGGATAGTGTAGTAGGAAAATTAGTGGAGAAAAAGAGGCTGAATAACTTGGTTTACATGGAATAGCATCCATGTTCCAGATGGGAATTCAGCCATAAAAATGGGAGCAAGAAAGAAACGACATGGGGGAATCAGTCTTTCCAGAAACTGATCTGATTTCTTTATTTTTGGGTTTGCTTATATACCTTTGTTTCACATAGGGATGAATACAGAGCCATGCGGGGGTCAGCAGTCCTGACCTTTATCAAATCAGGTGCTTCACATAAATGTATATAAAAAAAAAGGTCTTAGGGAATTTACATCATCTTCTGGCCATGAGACCCGCTGACATTTTATGATCCTTTCTTTCTGATAACCAAAAATACTTATTTCTTCCAAGGGTGTTTTTTTCTTAAACCAGGACCACCCTCCAAATAAAGTTACATTCTGATAGGGTGAGAGGGTGTAGTGAGTTACAATCAAGAAAGGAATTTATTTAACCCAAGGTTAACATGATTAATCTTAAAGGTTAATACTTATTTCTCCTATATGCTAGTTATATTCATTATAAGGGCAGGGAACATGGAGATTTAGCAGCAAACATCAACCCAACAAGTGAAAATCCCTTCACCAATGTTCCCCTTAAGATCTATTTAGTCTTAAGATAGTGATAAAGTTACATTTTTACATAGCAAGGACACAGTGATTCATAACAAAGTACAGTGATCTATTACAAAAGAGAAAATTCATTAACTCAAAAAGTCTAGTATTGCTAACCTTAAAACTACTATATTTCATTTTCTATATTCCAAATACATTGATTAATATATTCCCAGGTGCCTAAGGATATGGAGGCCTGGCGGCAATCATTGACTCAACAATGAGAAAAGCCCTATGCTAATTAAGACTTTAAAAATACTCCAAAACTCTCTGTGCTGTTTATGGTTGAGAGGTAGTAAACAATCATGTGCGTAGTGGCAGGAGTATGGATAATCCTGTCACACAAGCTAGTCTGTCAGCAGAGAGGTTTGACCTGAGACACCCTTGTCACACCCAGGACAGGGAATTAGCAGCAATTATTGACACAACAAATGAAAAACCCTTCACCAATATAATTCCTAACCAACCCACTATACTAATAATTTCCAACTCCCCAAAAGAATTTGCCTTTAGTAAGTCTAAAACATCTCATGCCTCTCAGGTTGGGAGGCTGTAAACAATCACATGTGGCCAGACGAACCTATACAGGTGGGCTAGATAGCCTTCAGAGGAGTCCGTAAGCTGAAACACTCTTGTCCCGCAGAGGAATTTTTATTGCCTTGGAGCTGCACATTAACTCCTTCTCCAAGAGAAATGGTTATGGGGGAGAGCCCCCCGTAAAGTCAGAGGTGTAGGTGAGAGCATAAAACAGACTCTGGTTTTGGGGTAGATGCTTGGGAACAGGGGGTTTCCTGAGGCTCGATCACGCCTTTGCGTATGCCAAGCCTCCTTCCTCATGACCTTTGCCATGCGCGGAGTTCCTCAAGCTGGCTCCCGGCAGTCAGGACCCTTTTTACAAATATAATAAATAAGGGGGAATTGTCAGGGAACATTCAACAGGAAGATTCCTGTGTGCTGTTTTCTGTCTCTCTTAAGTCCTCTGTTCCTTATCAGTTCCTGATAACAGGAACAAATGGAGTGGCACACTGCACCCAGGATCAAGGTCATGAGATAAAACACATTCGTGGATTTCCTTCAGTAAACATTCTCCTTACTACAAAACTGCTTAGTCATGACCCTCTTTCTTGAGATATGGATTGTCTTCTGACCTTATGACCATTGCTAATTCCTTGTTTCCTTGATAATGGTTGCTGTACGTTTGGTTTTCTGATCTTTATCATTGTCAAAAGAAATTCCTTATATAACAGCCTATATATACTCACAGAAACATCATTAAAGCACCCTTGCTCCACCAGAGGCTTGGGTCCCCATGTCTTTCTTTCTCTCTTTCTCTCTCTCTCTCTCCCCCTCCCTCCAGCTGATGCTCTGGAGCATGAAAACCCGCCAAGCTCACTCTCCTGCCCAGGCTTTCAAGATCTCCTCAAGAGGGTGCCCTGTGCCTTCCTGAGTGGTGCAAGCCCTGTTCTAGGGATTTATTGGTTCTCTGTGTAAACCAGGGAATATTAGCTTCTTTCTCTCTTTCACTTTCTTATCGTCGACTCCGGACCACCAGGTTCTAGTCCATTAAAGGACCACAACAGCTACACACTCCAGTATTCTTGCCTGGAGAATCCCGTGGAGAGAAAAGTCTAGTGGGCTACAGTCCATCGGGTCACAGGGAGTCAGACAAGATTCAGCAACTAACATATTCTTTCATACTTTCTTTCTATGCATTGTCTGTAATCTATACAAGTCAAGATAGATTGTATGAAATTCATTTTGCAGGTGGAAAAACTGTTTATAAGTTTCAGAGAGGCTAAATAGCTTGCCCATAATGACATAACTTGTTAGAGTCTAAGCTGGGATTTGAACTCAGATCTGTATAGCCCCAAATCCTGTGCTCTTTCCACTATATTATTCAGCACTCACGCCTATATACTCAATTTTATATAAATGGATAAAATATTATACTTTGGTACTAAGAATGGCTTGAATGCAATCTAGGTAGGAAGTGTTGACACATGAAGTCTGACAATAGCAGAAACTATATTTTATGTTGGAAGTAGAACAGAGTGGATTTTCTCTCTCTTTTGACAAGACTGTTGACAGCACTAACCATATTAACATCACAGAACATCCTTGATCTCACCATTCCACTCCTTTGATTTCAAGATAACTGTACCCTGGAAATTAAATATCACTCGCATCATTGATGTAGCCTATAATGTGAGTAGAAAGCATTACATTAGCTTTGAAAACTATTTTTAGTAACGTTCTTGTATCATAGAAGTTAATGCTTAAATATATTTCCTTGGAGAACAAATCACAATCAAACACAGAAATATTGAACAGGCCCAATGCAACCAGTCAACTCTATCAAGTAGAAAAGCATACATTATTTATAAAATAAAATCTGGGAATTATTCCAGAAAAGACACCAAAACTAGAGATAGGGCTTTTTCAATATTTTGATCTTGAAATGGTCCCTCTAATATATTAACAATTTATGTACTAACAACATTCATAGGGCATACAGTAGCTTTTTTGCATAACAAGTGAATCTTTCATTACAATCATTTATATTATGAAATTAGTCTTTCCATACTTTTTAGCAGGTGGCATTGGGCAGCTTTCTGTGGTTCACCTTGGTCAGCATTTTCATTACCAGCGTTTCTTTTTTCCCTCTGAGCCATTTGACAATCATTCTAAATTGTATCTAGCTAAAACTTGGCATCTAAATTGCCACCTTAGAATTCTGTCTCAAGGAAAATCCCAGTGTCAGTGTAATGAGCTGAATTGTATATATAGTGCAGTCAGTTTTAGGCAGTTCCAATCTCTATTTTTAAACTCAGTTATAACTAAAACATTGAGATAATTATGATACACAAGCCGTTGTTGATGAGAAGAACTT
>SJYQ01008873.1:301781-332981 GCA_006410935.1 Redunca redunca | reverse complement strand
AAAAAAAAAAAAAGAAAAAAACAAAAAAATGCTTAAAGCTGGAGTTTGAGATTCTGCTTTCAGATGCTGTCTTTTTATTAGTGAGTGATGATGGTTTGCTAATAATCAATAGGTAATAATTTTTTGTAATCCCATCAAGTGGCTCTCTCTGTTTCCGCTCTCTCGTGACTGTGTTAATGTTTAACTGTTGTACCTTAAAGCCGAAATCAGTAACTATGCATACTGTAACCAAGATATTGGGCTTACAGAATTGTTTGTTGTATAAAGAAAATTTTAAATGTTGTTGCAAACTAACGAGTTATACACCATTTTTAAAATTTCTTTCTCCCCACCCCCCCCTTTTTTTGCCCACAAATGGTATTATAATGCTTGCTTAGTCAAAGAAGAGAGACTAAACAAGGGTAAAAATTTTAACAGTACAGAATTTGCCATCATTTCATTGCCTTGATTCTAACTGTTTGTGTCCTAAGATGCAAAAGAAGTCAGTGGCTTTTAACTGTTTACAAATAGAATGTGATTGTAAAATGTACAGTCTGGTTGTGTTTGAATTATGAACTTTCTTCAGATATAATAAACCATGACTTTTTGGCTGCTCAACATTAACTGTCTCTTTTTTGTGAATTTATTTGTACGCTCTTTTTTATAACGAAAGTTTCAAAGTTGCTATGTATGAGGGTTCTCATAGAGCAACCGAGTAAAAAAAAAAATCTAAGCAAATATTTGAACATTTTATCCGAACTTATTCACAATTTCACCCTGAAATAATGTGAGAACAATGGGAAACTGTTGCTTGCTCCTTCCTACCCTCTCTGAGCATCTTTGGGATCTTGTTGCTCAAAACTCTCCTGTGACTTCATCTTCCCCACCATTTGTGCCCATCTCAAGCCTCAGCAAGAGACCATTTGGAACATGAAGCTTAATGACTTGACATTGTTCTTAGTGTTAACTCTCATACCTCTGTTACAAAATGAGAAATGCCACAGCCTGGACTGGCCTTTTTCTTCCCCCTTCACGGCCCTCGCTCCTCACCGCAGGAGCTGCGGGGGCAGAACCTGTGTATGTATTTCAGCGTATGACTTCAGATCATGCTCCAACTTGCCAGGTGTAAGCTAATGTTGTTGGACACCTTAATATAAGCAAATGTTGTTCAATGCATTCAATGTATATTGACTTCCATACTGGTTTTTCCAAAAACCAAAGGTAGCTTTGAAAAACCACGTCTGGAAATGTTTGGAACGTTAAGCTGATTGACCTTTTGGGGCTTTGAGTAGTATATAATTGACTTCATAACTGCGTTAATTGTATTGTTAAAGTGTTTGGGAGTTTTTTGCGCTTGTTATGTGGAAATAAAGTGTTTGATTTAAAAAATTAAGAAGCGGTTTGGTGTTTGCCTGGTCCTTAAACAGTTCTAGTCCCTAAACAACTGTGTTCCTCCTAAACCTTCCTTCATCTATCTCAACTGCCCGTGCCTTAGTCTAGATGATTAGTCTGACCGTGACATTCCCCTGACTCAGTGACCTTGAGTCACTAACAGCCTCTTAGAGTTGATCTAAACATTTTAACACATCTACCCACGTGTTTCCAAATATAGATCCCAGGAGCTACACAGCCCCTCCTCCCCAGGACACGTCCTGGGCTGTAGACATCCTGAGCTGCTCCCTGAGGGCCTGCCCAACACTGCCTTCTCCTCAAAGACAGTAATCCGCTGGGGTCAGATTGCCTGGACTGGCAGCCAAAATCCAGACTCTGTCCTGTACCAAACTGAATCTGTTTTGGGTGCAACAGAAAAGGATAACTTGATTGCTTTGCCAGGCAAAGGGGGACACGGAGGGCTGAAAACCCTCAAGACTGTGTGTCCCAACCCTGAGCGGGTAGTGAGGAGTTTATTATAGAAGGTTCAGAGAGGGTGTGATCAGCTCGTGAACATTCTGAGGTTGGTGATGGGACAGCTGGGAGTCGGCACCATCAACTTTCTGATTCCAAGCAATCTAGGGTCTGTCTACCTGTTTGGGGGCAGCATACTGTTAACTTTTCCCACCTGAGCTGCCAAACAGCTCAAAAATCATCTGTGTGTCCTTTGAGAGGGAACCAAGATCCTGTCCCGAAGGCTGCAGTATTGTCTCGACTACTCCATTATCTCTGCATCCTCCACCTTCCCTGATTAACAACCCGTTTGGAACCCAGGGAAGGTTGTGGAGGCTGAATGAAGCCTATTTCCTGCAAACAAGAAATAGGGGATACAGAAAGGCTTTTGTGCCCAGGAGCCCCACCAGGTCTTCCTGCTCAATTTCACCATATCACTTTGAACCACCTGAATTTTCATAGATGTCATAGTTTAAAAAAAAATCAACTCCATATGTCAGTTTTTTGACAAAAGATGGTGATGTCATGACTGAAAAATCAGTGCCACTGGCCATAAGTAAGCTATCCAAAAAACAAACCAAAAAATAGATTCAGTTCTGGGTGGAGACAACCTGTCAAAGTTCAGGGGGAGGTGTGAAGTCTTTGCAGAGGAGTTAAAGGCATAGCATCACAGAGGACCCACGCTTTATAAACGTTTATATTTTTAAATTTATTTGGCTGCCCTGGGTCTTAGTTGCCGCTCACATGATCTTTAGATGCCACATATGAACTTTTAGTTGAGGCATGTGGGATCCAGTTCTCTGACCAGGGTTTGAACTGGGGCCCCCTGCTTTGGGAGCTCGGCGTATTAGCCACTTGACCATCAGGGAAGTCCCTATTTCTCTTTTTAAATTTTATGTTATTTATTTTTGACCGCACTGGGTCTTTGTGGCTGTGCAGGGGCTTTCTCTAGCTGCACCGAGGGGGACTTATGGCTGCACCTTCTTTTGTTTAGGGCGTGGACTCGAGCATGCGGTCAACGCATAGGCTTAGTTGCCCGAAGCATGTGGAATCTCCCAGATCAGGGATCTAACCCAGGCCCCCTGCGTTGGCAGGCTGATTCTTATCCAGTGGACCACCAGGGAAAGTCCTGTTTTTTGTGTGTGTTTTTTTTTTTGGCTGTGCCACACAGCAGGCAGGATCTTAATAGCCAGAATTGAACACATGCTCCCCTTCAGTGGAAGCAGCCTCACAACCACTGGACAGCCAGGGAAGTCCCTTTCTTTAAAAATGTTTTTGCTTTTCTATTTCTTGGAATACCCACACTTTAGAAATTGCTCCTCGGGGACGTCTGCGGTGTGTACAGGCGGTCACGGATAACTCCCAGCCTCGTCCACTGGGTCCCGCCCTGAGGCCTTGACTCAGCATTCCCTTTCTCCACTAAAAAGTGCTGCCATGACCACAGACAGCCTAGGCAGCTGGAATAAAACCCATGTCCTTGAGGTGGCATTTGAGGAGAGCCCTAAGGGCGGTGAAGCAACAGCCAGGCGTGGGGCAAGATCTGCCCTGCAGGCCAGGAGGGCATCAGTGTGAGCCAGGGGACGACGCAGGAGACCAGCAGAAAGGAAGGTGGGGACAGCGCTTGCTCCACGGCGGCTGCCTGCTAGCATCACCCGGGAGCTAGAAGGAAGTCCCCATGCTCCAGCCCCACTGCAGACATGTTTTAAACCCTTGATGGAACCCTGGCCCTCAGCAGTAGAAGTGCAGAGTCCTAACCACTGGACCACCAGGGAATTCCCTTCTATGTTATTTATTTTATAACTGTATGTGAATCTACCACTATCCCAAGAAAAATTTCCATCTGAAATTTAAATTAAGCTCTTACTAAAGGAGTGATCGTCAAATCATTCTCTTGATGGAGCAGATATCTTTTTAACACTGCTTTTGGAAAAATGCCCCAGAGTTCCTGATTTCTGTCCTTCGGAAAAGTAATAGAGGTAAAACTGATTCTTTGGCTGTTTTAGAGGATCTTTTTAAAAACTGTACCTTTTTTTTTCTGGCCTC
Organism: Redunca redunca; assembly: GCA_006410935.1. Classification (NCBI taxonomy): domain Eukaryota; kingdom Metazoa; phylum Chordata; class Mammalia; order Artiodactyla; family Bovidae; genus Redunca; species Redunca redunca. Next base: position 329,075 of record SJYQ01008873.1, on the reverse strand, counting down.
ACTGTGCAGCTTGCAGGATCTCTGTTCCCCAATCAGGGATTGAACCTGGGCCACAATAGTGACAGCCTGGAATCCTAACCACTAGGCCTCCAGAGAACTCCCCAAAATCTTTATGGATGCCTGCCTCATTGAATTTTGGCAAAGGGGTAAATAACAAATTGACAACAAAAAGTTAAAGAAAATAATAATGTTAACTCTGTAGCCATCCTGAGACTTCCTGGGATTTCCTGGCTGTGCTGGGGGTGCTGGGTCAGGATCCCAGGCAGGTCCCAGCACTCAGCAAAGGCCCCAGGGTGCCCCCAGGGTTAAGAGGCACACCATATGCTCAGTCGCTTCAGTAATGTCCGACTCTTTTTGACCATAGCCCGCCAGGCTTCTCTGTCCATGGGATTCTCCAGGCAAGAATACTGGAGTGGGTTGCCATGCTCTTCTCCAAGGGATCTAAGGAGCCCCTCCCAAGTGTGCACCAGAGACTTCAAGCCCTTGTTTGCACTTCCTAGAGTCACTATTTTAGTTTTGTTTCTGTTTTAATATTTTTCCTATAAAAACACAGATACGTGATTACAAAGAGATTTTTAAGGAATACAGTTAAGGCCTAGCAATGACTATAGGCCCTTGTTACATAAGCATCAGAAGTCCATTCTTGGAGGGGACAGGGCTAACCCTATGGCTGATTCATGTTGATATTTGGTAGAAACCAACACACTACTGTAAAGCAATTATCCTTCAATTAAAAATAAATTAGAACAAATGTCCCATTCTTCAGGAATTTAGTTTTCAAGTATTTCATTATTTTGAATTTTTTGTTCAATAACATTGTCTGGTTTTATTGGGCTAGTTATTATCATCCCCCTGCCGGATATAACAAGTAACCCTGGTTTGCTAAGGTTGCCTTGTAAATACACACATTCAGGTTTTCCTTTTTTTTTTTTTTTTTTGGATCAGGCCATTTTTACTGAGGGGTTTCTGGGGAGGGTCAAAAGGCGGGGAGCACAATGAGATTCAAGTCCTTCTCCCAGCCAGGATCTCTCCAGATTCGCAGTCCCTGAAAAGCAAAATTTACTTAACCTTAGGGACTTCCCTTGTGGTCTGGTGGTTACGAATCTGCCTTCTAATGCAGGAGACAAGTTATTCAATCCCTAGTCGGGGAATAAAGATCCCACATGCCGTGGGGCAACTAAGCCTGAATGCCAGAACTGCTAAGCCTGCCCGCGCTGGAGCCTGTGCTCCGCAACAATGAAGACCCAGTGCAGCCAAATTTTTTAAAATTTAATAATTTTAAAAATAATAAATATGATGAAAGTGAAAATGTTAGTTGCTCAGTCGTGCCCGACTCTTTGCGACCCCACAAACAGCTCCTCTGTCTACGGAATTCTCCAGGCCAGAATACTGGAGTGGGTAGCCAGCCCCTTCTCCAGGGAATCTTCCTGACCCAGGGATCAAACCCAGGTCTCCCGCATTGCAGGCAGATTCTTTACCATTTGAGCCACCAGGGAAGTCCCAGAAATATGATGGCACTCCCCTTATTAAAAAATAAAGACAATCTTAGGTATATACATACCAGTTCAGGTGATGGGCAGAAATGGGGCATCCTGAGCGCCTAAGGACGAGGCAACATGGCCAAGGGAAAGCTCTTCCCACCGGCACACCTGTGCCCTTGGGAGTAGCAATTTAGACTTCTTGGCTGTTCAGTGCTTAATCCTCCACTGCAGGGGGCGTGGATTCCGTCCCTGGTGGGAAACTTAAGATCCTACATGCCTGGAAGTGTGGCGGAAAAAAAAAAAAGAGAGAGAGAGAGTAGATAACCTTTTATTGGTCTTTGACGGCCTTTGAAATTACACCACTCCAGACTGAAATCCTCATCAGACCATCTGCTAGCTCAGTCCCTGACCCCCAATATCCAAAATCCTGCTTGGCCTTCAAAAGAGACCTTTAATCAGATCATCTCTCCACCCCCAGCGATGCGACCTCAGCCAGGACGTCTCCGGCTTTCCACCTGCTCTGTCCACCTGCCTCACAATAGCTAGGGTGAGCTTTGCCTTCCATCCTTTTAAAAACCGCCATGGGGACTTCTGGGGTGGTCAGTGGCAAGGACTCCGCGCTCCCAATTCAGGGGGCCTGAGTTCGAGATCCCTGGCCAGGGAACTAGACCCCACATGCCAAAAGTAAAAGGTACTTTTCATGCTGCAACAAAGACTGACGATCCCCAGTGCCCCAAGTAAGTCCTGGTGCAGCCAAATACATATATACTTTTTAAACGGACATAATTTTCATACAATACAGGAGCCCAGTTCTAAAGCGTGCCACTCAGTGGGTTCGTGAGTGCATGCCCTTGTGTAGCCTTCATCCCGCCAAGAGAGAAGCCGTGTCCATCACCCCAGAAAGTCCCTCTATGCCCCTGAACTCTGGGCTTCGGCTCCGTCACATCACCAGCATGTTTATGACCCTCTGGTGACTTTCTGCAGCGCTTAGGAAAAAACCCAGACCCCTTAGCACGGCCTGCAAACTGGTGTGCCTAACTGTCAGCCCCTGTCCTCACCTGCTCTTCTCTCCTCAGCCCTCCTCAGACCCCCTTGCTCTCTCCCACCCTGGGGAATTACTTCTTCCTCCGAATCAGTCTTGCCCCAGGTGTTCAGGTGGATACTCCTGATCCCACTCCAAGCAAAGATGCCTATGCACGGAACGCCTTCCCAACCTTCTCTTGAATAGTTCCCTCCCACCCCCAGCCGTTCTCCTGTCCAGAACAGTGGTTCTCAACTGGAGGTGATGCTGGGCCCCTCCCCGCCCCACCGCCTCGACCCTCCCAGGGGATAGACAGGATGTCTGGAGACCTTTATGGCTCTTACAACAAGCACTGCTCCTGGCATCCAGCAGTTAGAGACCAGGGATGCTGCTCCATGTCCTTGAAACGTACAAAATGCCCCCAGCCCGCCCCCCTCCCCACCCGCCAAAGGCAGGGATTAGCCAGCAGCAGAGGATGAGAAGCCCAGGTCTAGCACGTGCCCTGTTTTATTCCCTTCCTAGCATCTCTCAGTATCTCCAAGGAGTCCCTGCACATTACCTCCTTCCAGAACACATACATTGTCATCCTCCCGTCCGACTGCAGGGTGAGATCAGATCCAGTAACTCCCCATCCTACAACCCTTCATAGTTCCCGCTGCGCTCGGCAAAACTGCAAGCTCCTTCCCCTGGTCTTTGAGGCCCTGCTGGACCTGCCCTGTTGGCCTTGACCGCACCTGTTGCCTCCTTCACCAGCTCACTGTCCACCCGCTGGCTTCCCGCCAGCCTCTGGGTCCCTGTGGGTGACTGCTGGATGCCCTCCACCCCCCAGCCCTGCCAGCTCCTCAGGCACCTCACATGGGACTGGGGACACCCTTCTCCTTGTCACAGCACGGGGAGCAGCCCTTCCTTGCAAGCCATCCTGAGAAAACTGAATGAGTCCGTATTCAGGGACGGAGAGATAGAGGCACCCTTTGGGGGGTGGAGATGCAGTGTCCCTGGAGAGGCGGGACCAGGGTGATGGAGAGGGGACTAAGGTACCTGGGGTGTGAGATGGAAGGAGGCACTCACTTCTGACAGCACTTGCACAGCCCTGACAGCGAGAGGCTCCATCCTGGCGGTGGGGACAGGCTAAGGAAGGGGGACTCCATCCTAGGGGAGGGGACAGGCTAAGGAAGGAGGGCTCTGTCCTGGGAGGGACAGGCTAAGCAATGGGAGAACCACCCTGGGGCAGACAGGCTAAGGAAGGAGGCCTTCACCCTGGTTGGGGAGGGAGCGGGGTAAGGAAAAGGCTTTCCATGAGAATGACCATTAAAATGGCGGGGATGGGGGAGGTGGAGGAGAGGGGGTGGTGGGAACTTCCCTGGTGGTCAAGTGGCTAAGGCTCCAAGCTTTCAATGCAAGGGGCCCAGGTTCAATCCCCAGTCAGGGAACTAGATCCTGCAAGCCGCAACTAAGAGTTCACGTGTTGCAACTAAAGATCTCATGGGCTTCAACTAATACCTGGTGCAGCTAATAAATACACATTTTAAAATTTTTTTTAAAGAAAAGAGGGGTGACTCATTCTGCAGTGACTTGGCCCTCAGCCATCTGACCCTGCCCCTGCAGCAAGCAGGAAAAGAGAATTTTGGGAGACTGGAGGCTGAGCCAGACGGTGCCAGGGACAGCTGGGCTTCTGCTCGTGACCTCCAAAGGATGGCATTTCAGAGGGGTGGAGGGAGTCCAAATACAGGAGCTGGGCCACCTAGCTTCCCCAGGTGGGCAGTTGGCTGGGCTGTGGGTGTGCCTGGCGGTGGGGAGAGAGCTTGAGGGGCCTGTACAGGGGACGAGGTGCCCTGCAGGCTCCAAGAAGGACCCACCCAGACCAGGGTGGTACACAGGGGAGAGAGCACCTTCTTGGAAGAGTCAAGGAACAGGGTTCTGAAAATCAGAAGGGAGGGAGGGAGCGGAGCAAAAACTTAAAACTGCAGGTTGAGATTGGAGTTTCAAACTAGACAGGGTGGAATCTGGGATGGTTAATTCTATGTGCCAGCTTAGCTGGGCCATGGTCAAATATTATTCTGGATATTTCTGTGAGAGTATTTTTAAATATATAGACTTTTAAAAAATAGAAAGAAAATTAAAGGGACTTCCTTGTCTAGTGGTTAAGACATCGCCCTTCTACTGCAGAAGGCACAGGTTTGATCCCTGATCAGGGAACTAAGATCCCACATGCCCTGTGGCACAGCCAAAATTTAAATAAATAAATAAGAATGCATTCTGACAGCAGTAGGCCTTTGGACTTGAAATTCATTGTTGGTTCTTCCTGGGTGTCCGGCCAGCTAGACTATACTATAGATTTTGGATTTCTTGACCTCTATAATTGCATAAGCCAATTGCTTAAATGTCCTATTGTTTCTGTTTTTCTAGAGAGCCCTAACATAGAATCTTAAATTCCAGAGTGAGACTGTGTTCTCATGACAGAAAGCAGTTGAGCTCTTAGACGTAGAACAGTTAGGAGCAGTGACCAGATAAGCTAAAACTGGTTTAAGTGTATGCCTCCAGTGGGTTGCAACTTCTAGAAAAAATCGGTTGTATTTTTGTCTTAATTGATCTGCTACTGCTAAGTCACTTCAGTCGTGTCTAACTCTGTGTGACCCCATAGACAGCAGCCCACCAGGCTCCCCCGTCCCTGGGATTCTCCAGGCAAGAACACTCACTCTAAGAGCATTCGCTTCTTTTTTTTTTTTTTTTTTCCTTTGGAAGGAATGATACTAAAGCTGAAACTCCAGTACTTTGGCCACCTCATGCGAAGAGTTGACTCATTGGAAAAGACTCTGATGCTGGGAGGGATTGGGGGCAGGAGGAAAAGGGGACGACTGAGGATGAGATGGCTGGATGGCATCATGGACTCGATGGATGCGAGTCTGAGTGAACTCCGGGAGTTGGTGATGGACAGGGAGGCCTGGCGTGCTGCGATTCATGGGGTCGCAAAGAGCCGGACATGACTGAGCGACTGAACTGAACAACTTTATTGAGAGATAATTCACATGCCATAAAGTCCAGTGGTTTCCAGTATAGTCACGATTGTACAGTCATCACCACGGTCAGGTTTAAAACATTTCATCATTGGCAGTCACCCTCCATCTCCTCTCCATCTGCCAGGCCTGGGAAGTCAAAACCACTAACCTTTCTGCACTCTAAGTTTGCCGGTTTTGGCCATTTCATATAAATGATCTTTATCATCCAACATGCGGCCCTCCATGTCTAGCTTAATGTAAATCTCAAGTAGCATAATATTTTCAACATTCATCCATGTTGTTCCACGTGTCAAAATTTCCTTCCTTTTATTTATTTATCTATTCATATTTAATCATGCTACATGGCATGCAGGATTCCCTGACTGAAGATTGAAACTGTGTCCCCTGCAGAGGAAGCTCAGAGTCCTAACCAATGGACCACTCGGAAATCCCCTCCTTTTTAAAATGGAATAATATACTGACAGAATGACCCAGACCTTTCCCACCTAAGTGTTTACTCAAGAGAAGGGAAGAAGTGTATCTATTCAAAGACTTATGCTGTTGCTCATACCACTTTATTCACAGTTACCCCAAACTGGAAATAAGGTAAATACCCACCAAGAGATAAACAGGTAAGCAGATTGTGATACATCCATACAATGAAATTATCATGAAAAGAATATGTATACATATATATGTATACCTGAGTCATTTTGCTGTATAGCAGAAATTAACAAAACATTGTCAATCAACTATAATGAAGTCGCTCAGTCGTGTCCGACTCTTTGCGACCCCATGGACTGTAACCTACCAGGCTCCTCTGTCCATGGGATTTTCCAGGCAATAGCACTGGAGTGGGTTGCCGTTTCCTTCTCCAGGGGATCTTCCCGACCCAGGGATCAAACCCAGGTCTCCCGCATTGTAGACAGATGCTTTATCATCTGAGCCACCAAAAAATCAAAGCAATGAAGCTATCATAATCATAGATAAATCCAATAACATGGATGAATCTCAAAATATGATGCTGAGTGAAAATATGACGGACAAAAAAGAGTGCGTGCAACCTAGTTCTGTTTATATAAAATTCTAGAACATGTAATCTACTCAGTAGTGACAAAAACCATGTCAGTATTATCTGGAGATGGGGTGGGTGCCAGGAACCTCTGGGGGTGGTGGATCTCATCCTGTGTCACTGGTTTCATACGTGCACGCACATATGTCAGAACTCATCCACTGTCTTTAACATAAATGATAGCAACATCTTTTTTGGATCTGTCTCTCCTAAGACAAAGGAAATAAAAGCAAAAATAAACAAATAGGACTTGGATTTTGCACAACAAAAGAAATAATCAACAAAATGAAAAGACAGCCTAGTAAATGGGAGAAAATATCTGCAAATGATATGACTGACAAGGGGTTAACATCCAAAATATATAAACATCTCATGCCACTCAACATGAGAAAACAACCTAATCTTAAAAATGGGCAGAATACATGAATAGACATTTTTGCAAAGAAGACATAATGCAGATGGCCAGCAAGCACATGAAAAGATGTGCTCACAAGGTCGCCAGTAATGAGAGAAATGCAAATAATCACAATCACAGAGAGAAAAATTTGTTTATTTTTCCTTGCCTTGCCTTAAAATGCAAATTGTATTTCATCCCTTATGCTAGCTAAGATATGAAAGCAATCTAAGTGTCCACCAAAAAACTGAGGGAATGGATCAAGAAGATGTGGGGTATATGCAATAGAATACGGTATACTGTGCTGGGCTTAGGCTCTCAGCTGCGTCCGACTCTTCGTGACCCCAGGGACTGTAGCCCACCAGGCTTCTCTGCCAATGGAATTCTCCAGGCAAGAAAACTGGAGTGGGTGGCCATGCCCTCCTCCAAGGGATTTTCCCAACCCGGGGATCAAACCCAGGTCTCCCGCTTGCAGGTGGCTTCTTTACCAGCTGAGCCACCAGGGAAGCCTGCAGTAGAATACTGCTCAGCCATAAAAAGAATAGAATGTTGCCGTTTGTAACAACATGGATGAACGTGAGGGCTACTGTACTTAGTGAAGTCAATCAGATAGGGAAAGGTAAATACTGTATGGTATCTCTTATGAGTGGAATATAAGAAATAAAGCTAGTGAACACAATAAAAAATAAACAGACTCACAGATCTGGAGAACAAACCAGTGGTTACCAGTGGGGAGAAGGAAGGGGCAAGACAAGGGTAGGGGATTAAGAGATACAAAATAAATAAGCTATAAGGATGTATTACACAGCTCAGGAAACATAGCTAAATTCTCTAACTACAAATGAAGTGTAACCTTAAAACTGTGAATCACTATGTTGTACAACTGAAATTTATATAACGTTGTACATCAAGTGTACCTCAATTCAAAAAAAATAGAAAAAAAGCACCTGGTCCTGAGACTTTCCTGGTGGTCCAGTGGTTATGCCTCTGTGATTCCAGTGCAAGGGGGTGTGGGTCCAATCCCTGGTTGGGGAACTAAGATCCCACATGTCGCATGGCCAAAAGAAGAAAAACTCCATCCATTGGACATTTTTTATACGTGTGGTTTGTTGTGCCTCAATTATCTAGCCATTTATTAGGACTCCTTTTGGTCAGTCTTGCATTAGAATGTCAATACTCTTGCAAACAGCCCTTTGCTTGCATGACCATTACAGCAGTTCTAGTGAGGAGTAGCCTTGAAGCCTTGCAGCCAGACCTCAGGAGAGCACAATCCTCGTTTGCTGTGGGTTTCCTAACCCTTCGTGGATTTGGGGTTGCAAGGTCTTTTAGCCACTCGTCTGTAAATAAAGAAAATAGCCACCAGGGGGCGTATAGTGATTTCCCTTTTTTTCTAGAAGAAGCTTTGCAACATCAAGGTTTTCTGGGATTAGCAAGCCTTCCCACCAGAACACTCTAAAATCTTTAAAAAAAAAAAGGAATCAAAACCAGCCAAACGAAAACCCCTCAGAAACTCTTGTAAAGATCATTCTTCCATGGACCAGCAATCCCATGCCTAGGATCTGACTTAGAGGGATTCCAGTCTAAGAGAAGACGTTGACCACAATCATCACAGCAGCCTTGCTTGTAATAAAAACTGCAGACGGTGGGACCACCCTTCATTAAGGGTATCAGATCAGTCCTTCTAAAACAATAATGTGTTCGGACGCCCCAGAGATTTTGTTAAAAGACGTCAGAGTCCCTAGGTCTGGGGTGTGGCCAGGTGATGTCCTTGCCTTTGGTTAGAGGACCTCATGTCAGGAGCATTGGCCCACTGGCTGGACTAGAGAGACCCCAGTGAGCAGCGGCTTCAACCACAGAACCGGGTGGCTGGCTGCTCCATCGCTGGCCGTCAGGTGTCGGGGCTGCTTGCCCAAGTTTCTCCATCTGCTCAGTGTTTCTCTCATCTGTATGGCCTGAGACCGCTCCTTCCCACAGTGAGAACAGGTACAGCGGTGTGCAGAGGACACACCCCTTTTCTTTAAAGGCAGGACCCTCATGTCAGGACCTCAACCATGCTCACTTCCCACGAGTCAGAGCTTGAGCACACCAATCTGGAGGCTGTGACTTGTACTCTTTATTTGGAATGTCATGTCCTCATCTGCAGCATGAGTGTTCTGTGATTAGTGAAAAAGAGGAAACTGGGTATTGGGCAGCATCAGCAGTATTTGCTCCAAGAAGGGACTGGTTAAATAAACTATAATTTATCCAGAAGCTGGAATATTCAGCTACTAAGACAATGCGAAAGATATGGATAAACCACTACAGAAAGGCATCTCTAACATGGCTAAGAGGGGGGGGGAGTACATTTGCAGAAGATCCTATTAGTATAATCTCATTTTTATTTGAGGGAAAATAAATTCAATGGGTCATGCATGCATTCTATCTCTACCCTGGTTAACTTTAGAAAGAGTCTGGAATGGTTCACAGGAGGGTATGTATGTTTCCTCAGGAGATAATGTGATGGAAAGGAGTTACAGAAAGAGGACAAGGGACTGTCTCGATTCTTGGGCCACCTGCCCTCTCGTGGAAGGGACCTGGGGCATTTGGTTTCTGAGAGGGGAAGGGTACAGCCATGTGTTTCTGAGAGAACCCAACATAAACTATGCCCCAGCCAAGCACTTTTCACTCAATTTTCATAATGAAGCAATGACCAAGGGGAGTGGATTTGCACTGACTTTCTGTCCAGCACACCCTCCACCTTCTGGAAATACCAATCTTTATTTTCTTTGGGAACAACTCAAGGACGACAGAGACATCACTTTGCCACCAAAGTGACTATGTCAATATAATCAAAGTTATGGTTTTTCCTGTAGTCATGTATGGATGTGAGAGTTGGACCCTAACGAAGGCTGAACACTGAAGAATTGATGCATGCAACTGCGGTGCTTGAGAAGACTCTTGAGAGTCCCTTGGGCAGCAAGGGGTTCAAACCAGTCAATTCTAAAGGAAGTTAACCCTGAATATTCCTTGGAAGGATTGATGCGGAAGCTGAAACTCCAATATTTTGGCCACCTGATGCAAAGAGCTGACTCATTTCAGAAGACCCTGATGCTGGGAAAGATTGAGGGCAAGAGGAGAAGGGGACAGAGGATGAGATGGTTGGATGGCATCACCGCCTCAATGGACATGAGTTTGAGCACACTCTAGGAGATAGTGAAGGACAGGGAAGCCTGGTGTGCTGCAGTTCATGGGGTAGCAAAGAGTTGGACACAACTTAGTGACTTAGCAAGTGGACACCAAGGACGACAGGGACAAAGCCCTTGCGCTCCGTGGCCCAAGTGATTTGTGCAGATATTGGCGTGTGAACCAATAAGATTCAGGCCAGAGACTGTTGGGACTGTTGTCAGGTTTGCCGGGGAGTCCTTGTCTCCTACTGGACTTGAACCTGAATGGATGGTAGCTAGAGCCTTTTAGGACCATGGTGAAGAAGAACGCTGCTCGAGAGCAAAGACAAAACCAGAAATCACAGCCAGTGAAATAAAGGCCTGATGGCATGATTTGAGACACTGGGTCCTGCCAGACCGGAAGCTTGGTACATTTCATTGTGTGAGCCAATGTTTTTTCTTAAGCTAATTTGAGTTGAGTTTCTGTTGCTCACACCCAAGAGAGCGTTTAATGATACCACTCCCCATTGCCTGCAGAAAAAAAAAAATGCAAAAGAACTGTTTTTATTTATTTATTTTACCAGATTGCAGCGGGTTTAATAGTGGCCCCCAAAGGTATGCCCGAGTTGCAACCCCCAGAACCTGCAAAGGTGACCTTATTTGGAAAACGATCTTTGCACATATATTTTGAGATGAGATCACCCTGGATTTAAAGTGGGGCCTTGTTTGTTTGTGCTCAGTTATGTCCTACTCTCTGCAACTCCATGGACTGTAGCCCTCCAGGCTTCTCTGTCCGTAGAATTTTCCATGCCAGAATAATGGAGTGAGTTGCCATTTTCTTTTCCCAGGGATCTTCCTTACTCAGGGATCAAACCCACATCTCCTGCACTGGCAGGCTGATTCTTTACCACTGAGCCACCAGGGAGACCCCAAAGTCCCAATAGAGAGTGTCATAGGGCATTTGTCCTACAGACAGTTGAAAGCTTTGTGAGTCAGGGTTCCAGCATGAAATAGATATCACAGTCCAAGGAATTTAACCAAAGATAGTTTCATAAAGGGACAGTTTATTGAGATGTAAGTATGATCAGTGGCACCAACGAGGGTCAGTAAAACACCTGTCATAGAGCACCCCACTCCAGTACTCTTGCCTGGAAAATCCCATGGACGGGGGAGCCTGGTGGGCTGCAGTCCATAGGGTCGCGAACAGTCAGACACGACTGAGCGACTTCCCTTTCACTTTTCACTTTCATGCATTGGAGAAGGAAATGGCAACCCACTCCAGTGTTCTTGCCTGGAGAATCCCCAGGACGGGGGAGCCTGGTGGGCTGCCATCTAGGGGGTCAACAGAGTCGGACACGACTGAAGCGACTTAGCAGCAGCAGCAGCAGAGTCACTGTGGGGAACTGTGATTCCTAGGCTGGAAAGAAGGAGGGAATTACGTCACAGAGCTTCTGAAGAGCAGCGGCCGTGGAGGAACGAAGACGCCGCCAGGACTGCAGGGAGGTGGCGGAGGGCGGGGTGGCGGGGACGGGGGGGACACACGCGCCGACCACTCTCCGCTACTCTCGGACCTCCCGTTGGCCTCTCACTGGCCAAGTCTAACTGAAGACCAGAGAGCAAAGGAGGCCAGGGGCTCCAGCTCCATCAGATGAGCCCACTGGAATGAGGCACAGAGCATGGCAGAAAGAGCAGAAAAGGAACCCAGGGAGGGCGAAGTGGTCGATCAGGACAGACTGCTAAGTCGCTTCAGTCGTGTCCGACTCCGTGTGACCCCATAGACGGCAGCCCACCAGGCTCCCCCGTCCCTGGGATTCTCCAGGCAAGAACACTGGAGTGGGTTGCCATGGGTTGCCATTTCCTTCTCCAATGCATGAAGGTGAAAAGTGAAAGTGAAGTTGCTCAGTTGTGTCTGACTCTTAGCGACCCCATGGACTGCAGCCTACCAGGCTCCTCCACCCATGGGATTTTCCAGGCAAGAGTACTAGCCATCTCCTTCTGCAAGGCTGGAGGGGAAGAACTGGAAGGAGAGTCTCTCTGTTTCCCTTTCATGTTGAGATGGTCTGTGTTTCCCCGTAAGAACCCATTTATAAAAAGACTCTTGGTTTTGTTTTTAAGACTTTTTTTTCCATATGAATTTTTTTTGTTTGTTTGTTTTTAAGTTTAAATTTATTTATTTTAATTGGAGGTTAATTACTTTACAATATTGTATTGGTTTTGCCATACATCAACATGAATCCATCATGGGTGTACACATGTTCCCAATCCTGAACCCCCTCCCACTTCCCTCCGCATACCATCCCTCTGGGTTATCCCAGTGCACAAGCCTCAAGCATCCTGTATCCTGCATCGAACCTAGACTGGTGATTCGTTTCTTATATGATATTATACATGTTTCAACGCCATTCTCCCAAATCATCCCACCCTCTCCCTCTCCCACAGAGTCCAAAAGACTGTTCTATACATCGGTGTCTCTTTTGCTGTCTCGCATACAGGATTATTGTTACCATCTTTCTAAATTCCATGTATATGCGTTAGTATACTGTATTGATGGTTTTTTTTTTTTTAATTGAAGTATAGTTGAGTTTGAGCAAGCTCCAGGAGTTGGTGAAGGGCAGGGAAGCCTGGTGTGCTGCGGTCCATGGGGTTGCAAAGAGTTGGACACGACTGAGAGGCTGAACAACACTATAGCTGATTTGGGCTTCCCCAGTGGCTCAGCAGTAAAGAATCCGCCCGCCAATGCAGGAGACTTAGGTACGATCCCAGGGATCCCCTGGAGAGGGAAATGGCACCCTGCTCCAGTATTCTTGCCTGAAGAATCCCATGGACAGAGGAAGCTGGTGGGCTACAGTCCAGGGAGTCCCAGAGAGTCATAGACAACTAGCGGATGAGCACACATGCATGCGTGGTGCGTGCACACACACACACACACAGTCGATTTACAATGCTGTGTTACTTTCAGGTCTACAGCAAAGTGACTCCGTTACATATATATACATACACTTTCTCATATTCTTTTCCATTATGGTTTATCACAGGGTAATGAATACAGTTTCCTGTGCTATACAGTAGGACCTTGCTGTATAAGGACCTACAATCCAGCTAATAAACAGATCCATCACCTCCAAAAGTTAGCTTGTGCCTCTTTGTAATATCATCTGTCCTGCCATCCCCTCACCCAGTCATATGCTCACCTGCTGCCACAGCAGATCCAGTTACATTTTCCAGAATCTTGTGTAAATGGAATCATCCCATACATACTCTCTTTCATCTAGCTTCTTCTCTGCAGCGTACTATTTTGAGATTTTAAGCGTGAAAACATGTACTAGAGAGAAGTATTGAGAGATTGCTTTGTTCACCATCCTATCCTGTTTGTTTCTTCTCTCAATGGCTTTGACAAAGATATAGAAAGATTACATATTTTATTAAAAGTCTCAGAATAACTTTTTTGGGGAAAGGGGACACACCATGTGGCATTCAGGATCTTAGTTCCCTGACCAGGGGTCGAACCCAAGACCCCTGCATTGGGAGCTCAGAGTTTTAACTGCTGGGCGACCAGGGGAGTCCCCTAAGTAACCACATTGATGGTCAGACTGGAGGGCTTTTTTGTTTTGTTTTTGCCGCACCACGTAGCTTGAGGGGTTGAAGGATTATTCCCCAACCAGGGATAGAACCAGTGTCCCCTGCAGTGGAAATGTGTGTGCATGCTAAGTCGCCTCCATCGTGTCCCGCTCTTTGCGACCCCATGGACTGTAGCCCACCAGGCTCCTCTGTCCATGGAATTCTCCAGGCAAGAATCCTGGAGTGGGTTGCCATGCCCTCCTTCAGGGGATCTTCCTCACCCTGAGATTGAACCTGCTTATGTCTCCTGCATTAGCAGGCAGTTTTTTATGACTAGCGCCATCTGGGAAGCCCCAGAATGGTGGAAAGGTAGAATCCTAACCACTGGCCTGTCAGGGAATTCCCCTGGAAGGTTTCTGAGAATGACATGTCTTTGTTACCAGAGAGTTACCAGACTACATTCTTTCCACTGACATTTCCCCAACCAGTTGGCTGTATTGTCTTCTGAAAGGGAAAAGTAGGGATGAAAATCTTTCCTCGTAGTGCCCCAAACTCTGGGGGTGGGATGCTAACTCACTGAGTGATGCTGTAGGTTAAGGGACAGCAAAAGTTTTCTGTAAGAGCCAGATGGTAAATATTTTTACCATCTGTAAGAGCCCATATGGTCTCTGTCACAAGTACTCAAATCTACCACTGAGCGCAAAAGCAGTCAGAAACAAAATGCAAATAAATGGCATGACTGTGTTCCAATAAAACTTTATTGATAACAACAAGAAGGGGGCCATATTTGGCGGGTGAAACTGAGTAGGCCCCTGTAAAGTGCCTGGATACAAATCCTTTCTATGTCCCCCTTTCTTGTTTGCAGGAAATAGGCTTTATTCAGCCTCCTTGACCATCCCTAAGTTCCTGAGGGCAGGTTCAAACAGTTGCTAATCAGGAAAGGGAGGGAATGCAGAAACAAGGGAGGAGCTGTCATGAGACAATAGCCCAGTGTTAAAGCAGGATCTTGGTTCCTCCTTGAGGAACATACGAAACCATGTCTTTGAATTAAGGCTCCCACCCAGGTGGAGGATGGTAACTTTCCACTGAGCACAAGATCCCTGGAGCACCAATCCGTTACCTCACCACCAACCAATCAGAACAAAGTCACAAACCTCCAACCCTCGCCCAAATTTTGTCTAAGAAAACTTTTTGCCCAAATGACTGGGGGGTTCAGATTTCTTGAGACTTGAGCCACTTGTTCTTGGTTGACCCTGCAGTAAACTTTCTCTGCTCCAAACTCCAGCCTTTTGGTTTGCTTGATCTGTGTGTTGAGTGCATGAACTTTTGCTCCTGTAATAACTATGGCTGTGATGTCAACAGAAAACTGGTCAATCTAATCACACTAGGACCACAGCTTTGTCTAACTCAGCGAAACTAAGCCATGCCCTGTGGGGCCACCCAAGACGGGTGGGTCGTGGTGGAAAGGTCTGACAGAATGTGGTCCACTGGAGAAGGGAATGGCAAACCACTTCAGTATTCTTGCCTTGAGAACCCCATGAACAGTATGAAAAGGCAAAATGATAGGACATTGAAAGAGGAACTCCCCAGGTCAGTAGGTGCCCAACATGTTACTAGAGATCAGTGGAGAAATAGCTCCAGAAAGAATGAAGGGATGGAGCCAAAGCAAAAACAACACCCAGTTGTGGATGTGACTGGTGATAGAAGCAAGGTCCGATGCTGTAAAGAGCAATATTGCATAGGAACCTGGAATGTCAGGTCCATGAATCAAGGCAAATTGGAAGTGATCAAATAGGAGATGGCAAGAGTGAACGTCGACATTCTAGGAATCAGCGAACTAAAATGGATTGGAATGGGTGCATTTAACTCAGATGACCATTATATCTACTACTGCGGGCAGGAATCCCTTAGAAGAAATGGAGTAGCCATCATGGTCAACAAAAGAGTCTGAAATGCAGTGCTTGTATGCAATCTCAAAAATGACAGAATGATCTCTGTTCTTTCCAAGGCAAACCATTCAATATCACAGTAATCCAAGCCTATGCCCCAACCAGTAACACTGAAGAAGCTGAAGTTGAATGGTTCCAATGAATATTCAGGGTTAATTTTCTTTAGGATTGACTGGTTTGATCTCCTGCTGGCCAGGGGACTTTCAACAGTCTTCTCCTGTGATGCCACAGTTGAAGGCATCATTTCTTTGGTGCTCAGCTTTTTTTACTGTCCAGCTCTCACATCCATACGTGACCACTGGAAAAACCATAGCCTTGACTAGCCAGACCTTTGTCAGCAAAGTAATGTCTCTGCTTTTTAATATGCTGTCTAGGTCTATCATAGCTTTTCTTCAAAGGAGCAAGTGTCTTTTAATTTCATGGCTGCAGTCACCATCTGCAGTGATTTTGGAGCTCAAGAAAATAATGTGTATCACTGTTTCCATTGTTTCCCCTTCTATTTGCCATGAAGTACTAGAACCAGACGCCATGATCTTAGTTTTTTGAATGTTTAATTTTAAGCCACCCTTTTCACTCTCCTCTTTAATTTTCATCAAGAGGCTCTTTAACTCCTCTTTGCTTTCTGCCATAGGGGTGGTGTCATCTGCATATCTGAGGCTATTGATATTTCTACTGGCAGTCTTGATTCTGGCTTGCGCTTCATCCAGTCCAGCGTTCTACATGATGTACTCTGCATATAAGTTAATAAGCAAAGTGACAAAATACAGCCTTGACACACTCCTTTCCTAATTTTGAACCAGTCTGTTGTTCCATGTCTGGTTCTAACTGTTGCTTCTTGACCTGCATATCTGTTTCTCAGGAGGCAGGTAAGGTGGTCTGGTATCCCTATCTCTTTAAGAATTTCCCCCTGATAGCTCAATTGGTAAAGAATCCACCTGCAATGGAGGAGATCCCGGTTCGATTCCTGGGTTGGGAAGATCCCCTAGAGAAGGGATAGTCTATCTACTCTAGTATTCTTGGGCTTCTCTTGTGATTAAACTGGTAAAGAATCTGCCTGCAATGTGGGAGACCTGGGTTTGATCTCTGGGTTGGGAAGATGTCCTGGAGAAAGGAAAAGCTACCCACTCCAATATTCTGGCTTAGAGAATTCCATGGACTCCATGGTGTCGAAAAGAGTCAGACACGACTGAGCGACTTTCACTTCACTAAGAATTTCTCACAGTTTGTTGTGATCCACACAGTCAAAAGCTTTGGCATAGTCAATGAAGCAGAAGTAGATGTTTTTCTGAAATTCTCTTGCTTTTCCTATGATCCAATGAATGTTGGCAATTTGATCTCTGGATCCTCTGCCTTTTCTAAATCCAGCGTGAACATCTGGAAGTTCTCGGTTCACATACTGCTGAAGCCTGGCTTGAATGATTTTGAGCGTTACTTTGCTAGTGTTTGAGATGAGTGCAATTGTGCAGTAGTTTGAACATTCTTTGGCATTGCCTTTCTTTGGGATTGGAATGAAAACTGACCTTTTCCAGTCCTGTGGCCACTGCTGAGTTTTCCAAATTTGCTGGCATATACAGTGCAGCACTTTCACAGCATCATCTTTTAGGATTTGAAATAGCTCAGCTGGAATCTCATCACCTCCACTAGCTTTGTTCACAGTGATGCTTCCTAAGGCCCCCTTGACTTCACACTCCAGGATGTCTGGCTCTAGGTGAATGATCACATGATTGTGGTTATCTGGGTCATGAAGATCTTTTTTGTATAGTTCTTCTGTGTATTCTTGCCACCTCATCTTAATATCTTCTGCTTCTGTTAGGTCTGTACCCTTTCCGTCCTTTATTCTGCCCATCTTTGTGTGAAACAGTCCCTTGGTATCTCTAATTTTCTTAAAGAGATCTCTAGTCTTTTCCATTCTATTGTTTTCCTGTTTCTTTGCATTGATCACTGAGGAAGGCTTTCACTGGCTGACAAAATGCCTGCTAGATGCAGCAGCCAGATCAAGATTCAGAAGAATTGTAATAGGTGGAAATTTATGAGACACCTCTGCCAAAAATATTGAAAGCAGTCACTAAAACGAGAGCACGCATTTATTCAGCCCATGCAGAAGAAACTTCAACAGTTTACATGGATTATATTGTTGAAGCCTCACCAACTCCCCTGGGTGGGAGGCAATACTATTTCTCCTTGTTTAACAGATGATGAAGTATCTTTGGAGAGTGACTTGCTCAGATCACACACTGAGTAAAGTTTGAAAGCAAAGTCAAATAGAGAAGAGAACTGTGATTGCCAAGGGAGGGGAGGGAGGGAGGGAGGGAGGGGAGAGAGAGGAGGACTGGGAATTTGGGATGAACAGATGCAAATCATTATTTGTTGTTGTTCAGTTGCTAAGTCGAGTACAACCTTCTTTATGGTCCAACTTTCACAGCCGTACATGATTACTGGAAAAACCACAGCTTTGACTAGACAGACCTGTGTCAGCAAAGTGACGTCTCTGCCTTTTAATACACTGTCTCGTATAGTCATAGCTTTTCCAAGGAGCAGACATCTTTTAATTTCCTGGCTGCAGTCACTGTCTGCAGTGATTTTGGAGCCCAAGACAATAAAATCTGCAACTATTTCTACTTTTTCCCCATCTATTTGCCATGAAATGATGGGATCAGATGCCATGATCTTCGTTTACTATTATATAGAATGGATAAGCAGCAAGGTCCTACTGTATAGCACAGGGAGCTCTTCAATATTCTAGGATAATCTATTGTGGAAAAGGATATTAAAAAATATATATATACATGTATAACTGAATCACTTTGCTGTACAGCAGAAATTAACATTATAAATCAACTGTATGTCAATAAAATAAGTTTAAAAACTAAAAGTAAAAGCAATTTGAAATGTCTCTGCTGCACCGTCAAAAATTAAGAATGTGTTCTGTGTGTGTTTCCAGTGATGAGGGACGAGAAAAGGCGTGTCCTTCCAGAGCAGGACCCCCGGATCCTGACTGCAAATCCTAGTGATTATCATAGGCACAAACTCTTCCAAATGCTTGGTTGCTGATTAGGCATACCAGGTTTCCCCGTCCTTCGCTATCTCTTGGAGTTTGCTCAGACTCATGTCCATTGAGTTGATGATGCCATTCATCCAAATGCTTTGCTTTTATGTTTTAGGACAGAAGGCGGTGCTGTTTACAACCAGAGTCCCAGTGATGACCTGACTTAAGAAATGAAGCTCTTTCAGTTGCATTTCTCAGTCCACAGAGAGTCTCCACTTTGGCAACTTCTCTGCTCCACCAGGGACCTCAGCTGCTGGCCTCCACAGGGGCCTCCGAGACCATGGTCCCGACCGGAGGAAAGGCAGGAAGGAGTGACAGCTTTGGGCAGAGATCTGTCTTGAGCAAGAGAGAGCGAGATCGCCTAGACCACATGCCCTCTCAAGCCAGTGGCCAAACCCTGATGCCCGTGTCGTGCAGGAAGTGGGAAGGGCAAATTCACTGGCTGGTGTCCACCTCAGGTAATCCTTTCACTCCGTCCTCGTCGCTCTTCAGTTGCGAAGTCATGTCTGACTCTTCACGACCCGGTGGACTACAGCACACCAGGCTCCTCTATCCTCCTCTGTCTCCTGAAGTTGGCTCAGATTCATGTTCGTTGAGTTGATGATGCTATCTACCCTTAACCCTTACGACACCCCTAACTAAATATTTGACTAATGGAGAACACCCAGGACCAGTGTGGTGAAGTAGAGAGGTGACAGTGATCCACTAATTTAGTAGAACCAGGATTTAACCAAACACGGGAAGCAGAGCCCGGGGGCTGAGTACAAGCCTTATGACTGGCCCCAGGCTGGAAGGATGCCAATGACCTTGGGCTGTCACTACAACCAACTCTTGCAACCCAGAATCATCCTGGGGGCAGTGTTGGTCAAGCTGGCTTTCACAGGATGCTGTTCCACTCCAATAATCTCCAAGTGTGTCGAAGTCACACTCCAAACTTCAACCTTGCTGTCACAGATGACCTGCTGTTAAAGTGTTTAGTGATTAAGGAGAATCCTTGTTGATTTATTAACAAGCCACACTATACGCTGACTCGCAAGGTCTCCTGACTTACAAACAACTTTCTCTCAAAGACCCTATGGCCAAGAACAGGCTTCCCAGGTAGGGTTCACTTTGATCAGAACATACCTTTTAATGAACTGTATGGATTTGGATTTAGACCATTTCCAAGACTTTTCCCAGAGCCACAGGTTCCTATTAAGTTTGTCACAGCACAGCGATCCTCAAACTTTTTGGTCTCAGGATTCTTTCACTTCATTTATGTGGGTTATATTAATAGAGATATTTTACTGAATTAGATGCTTAAATGAAGAAACAATTAAATACATTAATTTTAAAGAATAGTAAGAAACCCATTATATGTTAAATAAGTAATACTTTTATGAAAGACTTAGTGAGAAGACTGGAATTGTTTTACACAATTGCAAATCTCTTGAATGTCTGGTTGAATAGAAGACAGCTGGATGCTGACATCGGCTTCTGCATTTGGTCTGTTGTAACATCCCAGGTCTCGTAGTTTTCCAGAAACTCCACTAGACATTCATGAAATAATGAGAGAGAAAAGAAAAAATCTTAGTACTCTGAAGAATCAACTCAATGGACATGAGTTTGAGCAAACTCAGGGAGACAGTGAAGGACAGGGAAGCCTGGCATATACAGTCCATGGGGTCACCAAAAGCTGGACACAACTTAGCAACTGAACAACTATAAAAAATGTGATATGGTTTAGTTTGTTGAGTCTTCCTGGTAAAATGGCTCTGTATTACTATTATGACATCCCCTTTTTCAGATGAGAAAACCTGGGTTCAGAGTGCTTGAGTCATTTACATGAGAACACACAGCTGGCAGCAAAGGCATCAGAAGGAAGTTGGGGTCTGCCTGACCCTATCTCTGGGCTCTTAACCTGCACACTGTCCTGAAGCCACGGTGGGTGCAAGGCCACCCACGTCCCAGTTTTGTAGGAAACGTGATTCTGGGAGAAACGAACAAACAAAACCAGAGAGAGAAGGAATGCAGTGTTTACTGGTTGAAGCCATCATAAAGAGTTCTCTTTATATATAGAAGGTTGGAGATTCTCAGTGGCAACTAGACGCAAGACAGGTAACTGGGGTTTATGTCTGGGAAGAGGGAAGGAGCCAGCATGGACTGAGCACCTTCTGTTGGCCAGTGTTTCTCTGTGGCATCTCGTTTCATCTTCTGCCAAGAGGGTGTTGTGAATATCGTTTGCAGCCAGGTCTCACAGTTTCTAAGTTCAAAAATGTATCTCGTTTTATCCCCCACTGGGCTCACTGCACTACACTTGCCTATTGGTCAAGCTTACCTATTTCAGTGTTTTGAAGGTTTGATCTTTTCAGTTGTTACTATAAACAGCAATATTGGAGTATAGTGTGTGAGTAGGGGAGGTATGTTTCTAAAAGACTGTAAAAAATACAGGAAGGAATTATGACCTTACACAGACCTCAGCCTGGACTCCAGACTAGCAGGGGATGTGACTCGGGGAAACTGGGTAAGACTGTGGGACCAATATCAACCTGTGGGTCCCTCTCCCCAGACCCCTCTCCTGGCCACCACGCAACGCCCTGATACCTGCACCAGACTCTGTCTGCCTGGAAGTAGCATCAGGGGATGACAGAGGATGAGATGGTTGGATGGCATCACTAACTCAACGGACAGGAGTTTGAGCAAGCTCCTGGAGATGGTGAAGGACAGGGAAGCCTGGCCTGCTGCAGTGCATGGGTAGCAAAGAGTCGGACATGACTGAGCTAGTGAACAATATGATTGACTAAGTCATTGGCTATTGGCAACTGAATCAAGCTTCAGCTCTTCCCTTCCTATCCCCCCACTCCCAGGGGGGTGATCAGAGGGTTGGACTGAAAGTTCCAACCCTCTGAACACCTGGTCAGTTCCCCTGGCAACCAATCTGAGGCCCCAAAATCATCTCATTAACAAAGCAAAAAACACCTCGGAGCATGCTAAGTTGCTTCAGTCATGTCTGACTCTTTGTGAGCCCACGGACTGTAGCTCGCCAGGCTCCCCTGTCCACGGGATTCTCCAGGTAAGAACATTGGAGTGGGCAGCTATTTCCTTCTCCAGGGGATCTTCCTCTCCTGCATTGCAGGCAGATTCCTTACCCTCTGAGCTGCCAGGGAAGCCAGAAACAGAGGTGAAGACCAAATATATATTTCTTAGCATGACCCACAGTCTCACACAAGGTTACCAACTGAACACCATACATGTACACTTGACACCCACAGTGGCCCCTCTGTGTCTATAGGCGGTTTGTTCCAGGACCCATGGACACCAAAGATGGAAGATTCTCATGCTCCTTATATAAAAAGGCATAGTGCTTTTGTATAAATGACATGTACCACTTCCTCCTGTACACTTTAAATGATCTTTACTTCTACTGCTTCAGTTCAGTTCAGTTCAGTTCAGTCGCTCAGTCGTGTCCGACTGTTTACAACCCCATGAATCACAGCACACCAGGCCTCCCTGTCCATCACCAACTCCCGGAGTTCACCCAAACTCATGTGCATTGAGTCAGTGATGCCATCCAGCCATCTCATCCTCTGTCGTCCCCTTCTCCTCCTGCCCCCAATCCCTCCCAGCATCAGGGTCTTTTCAAATGAGTCAACTCTTCGCATGAGGTGGCCAAAGTACTGGAGTTTCAGCTTTAGCATCAGTCCTTCCAATGAAGACCCAGGACTGATCTCCTTTAGGATGGACTGGTTGGATCTCCTTGCAGTCCAAGGGACTCTCAAGAGTCTTCTCCAACATCACAGTTCAAAAGTATCAATTCTTCAACGCTCAGCTTTCTTCACAGTCTAACTCTCACATCCATACATGACCACTGGAAAACCCATAGCCTTGACAAGATGGACCTTTGTTGGCAAAGTAATATGTCTGCCTTTTAATTTGCTATCTAGGTTGGTCATAACTTTCCTTCCAAGGAGTAAGCATCTTTTAATTTCATGGCTGCAATCACCATCTGCAGTGATTTTGGAGCCCAAAAAAGATAAAGTCTGACACTGTTTCCACTGCTTCCCCATCTATTTGCCATGAAGTGATGGGACCAAATGACATGATCTTCGTTTTCTGAATGTTGAGCTTTAAGCCAACTTTTTCACTCTCCTCTTTCACTTTCATCAAGAGGCTTTTGAGTTGCTCTTCACTTTCTGCCAAAAGGGTGGTGTCATCTGCATATCTGAGGTTATTGATATTTCTTCTACTGCTTAATACAGTATAAATGCTTTATAAATAGTTGCCAGCATGAGACAAGTTCAAATTTTGGTTTTTGGAAGTTTTCGGATTTTTTCCCCCTGAATATTTTTGGTCTGCATGTGATTGAATCCTAGGATACAGAAACTACAGATACAGAAGGATGACTGTACAGCAGTTGTATCTCTTTCTGTTAATTCCAAACTACTCACTTAACCTTATAAAACAGGAGAGTCCATATAAAAATGGAAACGTTGGGATTTCTCTTGCAGAGTCAGGCACTTTGATGACATGGGACCCACCTTCTTACATGGAGACAATGGACTGGAGCTAAACCCTGGGAGGTAAGATCTGAGTAAAGACCACAGCCTCCACCATCAGAGAAGCAAGAGCTGATTTGCCAAATGCACCATTTGCACCTTCTACCCTGTTTTTTTTTTTTTAAGGTGTACTTTGCATACAATGAAATGCACAAATCTTATTCGGTTCAATGGATTTGAACAGTGGTATATACTCATATAGTTACCACTTAAGATACAGAAATTTTCTTCTCCCCAGAAAGTACTCAGATCTCTTGACTTTATCACCATAGATTCATCTTTCCTGTTCTTGAACTTCACATAAATAGAATCATAAGGTGTGTGTGTGCCTGGCATATTTCTTAGATTCATACATGGCTTTATGTCATTAGTTTGTCCTACTAAAAACAAATGTGTTTCTCCACAGAGTATTGTTACCTGAAAACTGAGCTTGCCTCTTGGTGGGTGTCGAGCCACTAACCAAACCAAAGATAAGGAGAAGGAAGGATTTATTATTACTTGCAGCAAGTGGGGAGAACATAAGGATCTTTCCCAAAGCAGTGGTTCCCAGAAGAGCAAAATTGGGGAAATTTTTAAGCTACGGCTACATGTATATTCACGAAGGGACTTAAGCAGAGGAGAATTCAGCATAGAATTTGGGCAAAGGGTGACAGGGTCCAAGCTTTACTAGCTGATGAAGTCAGGAGGGTCAACAACATCCTTCCATCCTCCACCCGGGTGGGGCCTTAGTGTCTGCAGAATTCAAAGTTATATTATTATGTGTATCCCTGGAGAAGGAACCAGGACCCTGCCTTATCACTGCACCATTGTTTGATTGCCATTTCCCTGTTCATTTCTTTGTTCGTTTGTTGTTGTTTTCAGTCCCTAAGTCTTGTCCAACTCTGGGATCCTATGGATGCCAGGCTTCCCTGTCCTACACCATCTCCCTTTGTTCCCATAAAATCATCAGTTACTGAGACCTATTCAAGGGTGAGCATTATGGCTAACCTTAGATCCCAAAATGGCTTAGACCAAAAAGGGTTCTCTTCTGTCAGGAAAGCCATGCCTGGTTCTCTCTCTCTAGTGACTCCCTACCTACCCTCTCTGCTTACAGTACAAAAGCATCACAATTTGTCCATTTTTCTGTTGATCGACACTGAGCTGTTTTTCCCCTTTGAGGCTATTGTGAGCAAGGCTACTCTGAACATTTGTGTAAAGTCTTTGTGGAACTTATGCTTTCATTTCTCCTGATAAACAACTAAGAGTGGAATTGCTGGGTCATAGGCTTCCCTGGTGGCTCAGATGGTTAAAAAAAAAAAAATCTGCCTGCAATGCAGGAGACCTGGGTTCGATCCCTGGGTCGGGAAGATCCCTGGAGAAGGGAATGGCAACCCACTCCAATATTCTGGCCTGGAGAATTCCATGGACAGAGGAGCCTGATGGGCTACAGTCCATGGGGTCGCAAAGAATCAGACAGGACTGAGCAACTGACATTTCACTACTTTCAGTCAGCCATCCCCCACCCCACCCCACCCGTCAGTTCTCTGGAGAGAGACTGTCCAGCTCAGGAGACTCAGTGTGACGTGCAGGCCAATGTCAGCAGAGATTAGTCCTCAGAGATGGAAAACCACTTCACATGTGACCTGCATTAGGCCTGCAGGAAGGAAAGACCGATGTAAGAGCACTAGTTTCCCCTTTCCATCGGGACCAATTAAGGTGTCAGTTTGGGGATACTGGGCTCAGTATGGCTCAGTACCAGGGCAATTAAAAAATATATCATGGTTTCCCTCAAGCAAATTACTCAGTGATAAAAGTGGTGGAATGAACTAGAGAAAGGTAGAGACTGGAGAAGGAAATGGCAATCCACTCCAGTATTCTTGCCTGAAGAATCCCATGGACAGAGGACCCTGGTGGGCTGCATGGGGTCGCATAGAGTTGGACACGACAAAGCAACTAGGCAAGAGGGTAGGAATATGCTAACTTCATAAGAAACTTCCAAAAGATTCCCCAAAGTGGTTGCACCACCTTCTCTCCTATTCTTTTTTTAAAAAGTATTTATTTGGCTGTGCAAGGTCTTAATCAGGGCATGTGGGATCTTTAGTTGCGGCATGTGGAATCCAGTTCCCAGAGCAGTGATCAAACCAGGCCCACTTGCGTTGGTGAGATAGTTTGGTGTTATTTCAGGGGGGCTCCTAAGAACTCCGGGACTATAGTTCTTTATGTCTCAGTGTAGAAAAGAATTGAGAGAGAGGCAAAGCGATAGACAAGCAGTGATTTATTAGGATAGGATGCTTGTGAAGGTTACAAGTGGGCGACTGAGAAATGCTGCTCCCTGAGAATTGAGGCTACAGTTTTATAATCAGACAGAAAGTGGGAGGTGGCAGAAGAACTTGTTTGTCTTTGTTGAACAGATGTCATGCTTCCATCATCAACTCCTCCTTCAGGTCTGAGTTGGTCAGCCTGAGTTTGTCAAACTAGTTCTACAAATTATTGTGGGCAGTTCAGTAGTAAAGAGTCCTCTTGCCAGTGCAGAAGACTCAGGAGATGCTGGTTCAATCCCTGGGTCAAGACGATCCCCTGGAGAAGGAAATTAGCAACCCATTCCAGTATTCTTGCATGGAGAATCCCATGGACACAGGAGCCTGGTGGGTTATATAGTCCATAGGGTCGCAAAGAGTCAGACACAACTGAGAGACTAAGCAAGCACACACATGGTCAATTGTTTTTCAAGTGTGCAGAGAGGTTATCTCAGGGGGTCATAAACTTACTGAGCTTACTGGGCAGTATGTGGATTTCATGCCACCATTTTTTTTGTGGGGGGGGGGGACATGTCTCGTGATCCTGCTTCATGGTTTTGTTGCTAAGCAAGTCACCTTGGTTTTGTGGTTGAGCAAACCTGCCCTCTTGAGCGATCATTAACTTACAGGGGTCTCTCATTTTTTTCTACTTACACTCCCCTCGTGGAATTAACTATTGAATCACCTACTTTGTCCCTTTACAGTGTCCCTATCTTTGAGAGCGCAGAGTCTCAGCCACTGGACCACCAGGGAAACCCCGTCTTCTATTCTTTACAGTATCAAACGAGAGCCAAAGAAGCTGGACAACGAGAGAAACTGTAGCAAGCGAGGTTTCAGGGACCCATGGGCGGCAATCAGCCCTCATAGATAAGTAACCATGAGGCTAAAATTCTGGACACCTCATTTTTCCAGAACGATTGGAAGGACTGGCCCCATCTGGCCTGTGTTCCCCCAGGTGGAGCTGGGCCGTCGCTCTCCCGCCCACCACAGTGCCGTCTGGCTCTCTCGCTCATCTGTGTGCTTTGTAGCACTGTAACCGAGGAACGTGCCCGTGATCCCCCAGACATGGCCCTACGAAGTCAGGACTGGACCTCGGGTTGATGGAGCCTGTTCTGCCTTTCTGGTGTTGAGTCTGCAGTCACAGGCTCAGGCTGTCCATTCCCCGGCTGTCTGTCCACCAGTTCCCCTTATCCAATTCCAGCTGTTCCTTCTGTCCATCTTTCCCCCTAGGCAGGCCCCCTGTTCATGCTGATGTCAGTCCAGTTGCTGAGTGTCTGTGCATCCAGGCCGCCTCTGTCCACTGAGGTTGTTTCTAAGCCACCTCCACAGGCGCTAGAAGGAAACACTCTGGGTTCAAATCCCGGTTCTGCCACTCACAGCTGGTGACCTGGGCAAGCCACTCACCCATCTCTACCTCTGTCTTCTCATCAGTAAAATGGACATAATACTATCAGTCCAGGAGGCTTGTTGGAAAGACAAAGTGAGCAGAGATGTGGAAGAATTTAGAATGGAGCCTGGAGCATGTTGCTTTTCACCATGCTTTCTGAGCTGCTCTGAGCCAGGGGCTGCCCCCACCCAGGGCCCAGGTCAAGGGAAGGAGGCTGGAAGTGGCCTCAGTGGTGGAGGTGGTGGTGGTTGCTGGGGGGGGGAGAGGTGGGGTGGGGGCGCGGCGGGGGCCAGCACCCTGCTCTAGCCAGTGGCTGTCCTGCGGCTGTGTGGAATGGCCAGATCTTCAGATTGTTATAGTAAACTGGGAAATCCAGAGTCATTCAATCTCTTATTTTGCAAACGCTAGTAACTATCTTTATTCTTAAAAAAAGAAA
>SJYQ01008873.1:232485-301128 GCA_006410935.1 Redunca redunca | reverse complement strand
GTGAGGGGGTGAGGGGGCGGAGGGGGGCACTGCCTGTGACTTCCATAGGGCTGCTGTTAACTGCAAGCAAATAGGAGTCACTGGTACATGGCAGGCACGTGCAGAGAGCTTTGCATGGTGGAGCGGAATGGCTGACCCAGCTACCCTAACTCACAGCAGAGACCAAGATGGAAAGAAACGTGCCCAAGGCTGCACAGAGAGTGAGCTGGCGAAGCTGAGACAGCTTCGACAGCTGCAAGCTTATCCACCAAGTCTGGTTTTCAAAAGGTGTCTTCATGACGATTTTGGGGAGCAGGTGGGAGAGATGCTCTCCTTCACTGGACATCTTGAGGATATGACTTTGGGTGGCGGTCGGTGAGGGTGGGGGTGTCACACTTTTGTGTGTGTGTGTGTGTATCTTAATTCCCTGACCAGGGATTGAATCTGCGCCCCTTGTATTGGAAGCGTGCAGTCAACCACTGAACCACCAGGACAGTCGCAAGCTGGGTCACAATTGCGAGTATACAGCAAAGGCTCAGAAAATCCCCCATTTGTTTGTTATACAAAGGCTCAGTGCTTGAAGACTTCACAGGTGGCGCTAGTGGTAAAGAACCCACCTGGAATGCAGGAGACATAAGAGACCTGGGTTTGATCCCTGGGTCGGGAAGATTCCCCAGGAGGAGGGCGTGGCAACCAACTCCCGTATTCTTGCCTGGAGAATCCCATGGACAGAGGAACCTGGTGGGCTCTAGTCTACAGGGTCGCAAACAGTCAGGTATGACTGAAGTGACTTAGCACACATGCATTGAGTGGCTGCTCAGAGGACACAATGTGAGCGAGACAGACAGAGCCCCTGCCTTTGTGGAGCTTACAGTGCAGTGGGAATGAGAGGTAATGAGAGAATCGTACAAATCAAATGTCCTGCTAGATTCAACAGTGATGGGAAGTCATGTTTGTTATGATGGCAAATCATCCAACTTAGACTGAAGCCAAGAGAAGACGCCTCTGGGGCTGTGACAGTAGGGTGCCATCCGAAGGATGAGTAGGAGTTTGCCAAGCCAGGAGTGTAGGGAAGAGCATGCCGGGTGGGGGGAACAGAATGGCAAAGACTCTGAAGCAGAAGTAGCATCCATGGGCTAGAAAGAAGACCAGGGTGAGATGGGGCTGGCAGAGCAAGTCAGCAGGCGCTGAGATGCTTTGGGCAGGAAAAGGAACCCATCTGATTTATGTTCAAAGATCTCTCTGGCTTCCACGTGAAGGGAGTGGATTCCAAGGAAGCAAGAGTGGCACTGGGGAGGCAAAATTCTTCTTCTGCACTAGACACCAGTGATGGTGGCTTGAATGAAAGCAAGAGAAGTAAAGTGAGAGGAAATAGGTGGAGTCCGGCTCTGCTTTGGACATATAACAGAATGGCGTCAGAGGTCAATTCTGGGAGACTGAGATTCTGGGAGGTGAACAAGAGACACTATACTGTCTTTTTTGGTATGTTTGCCAGGCCTAGCATCTTTGGTGGTTAGACACAGCACCTGGCATGTGAGATGTGCTCACAGGCCACTGGATGAGTGAATGAATGCAAGAATGAATGAATGCAAAATTGAATGAATGCAAGATTTGAGGATGACTCTCAGACTTCTGACCTGAGCAGCAGAGTGGATGAAGTTGCCGTTTAGGGAGATGGAATGGACTGAAAGCCCTTGAGATCCCATTTCTGTACTGGATGACGGCTGAGACTCCATGAGAGATTCCATGCCGGCACTTGGATGGACAGGTCTGGGCTCAGAAGGTGCTCTTTTGATATCTGTTCTCTCTAGGAGTCATGAGACAAGGTCATCACTGAGGTGGGGAAGGGGCTGGAGAAGAAGCCTCACACCAGGGTCCCTTGCACCTGTTAGGGTTAACACCTGTTAACCCTACAGGGACTCTTTGTGGAAAGTTGTCAGGCCCTACCGTGCCCATGGTTTTCTTGCTAATGACCGGGGAGGTGGCTCTTTCTAGCAGGAGGGGACAGTCCCAGCCTCTGCTTCAGCCCAGAGACCCCCAGAATCTGTCCTCTGGTCTCTTTCTAGAGACCTGTTCCTAACAAACCTCGTGGCATTAGCTGTCTGAGCAGGCTAGAAGTGGTCCTCCTTCTGTCCTCTCTTTCACTGTTTGAGGCTCTGATGGCCCCGCTCAGCCTTTACAGTACTGACCCCCTCCCTCTGATGGGGCTGCCTCTACCATCAGCATTTTGAATTTGAGCCAAAGGCCAGGCTTATGGCTGAAGAGGGGGCAGTTACCTTCACAGGGGAATGGAAGAAAAGGGTGTGAGGGGTTGCCGGCCCTGGGAGGTGCAGCCTGTGTTGGCTCGTGTGGTCACCTCTGCAATTTTCCCTGCTAAGGGTCCACGTGCTGAGCGGTAGTTGAGAACTTGCAGATCAAGCCCCGGTTGGAAGTCCCAGTTCAGTCATTTACCAGTGGTGTGACCTTGGGGCCCCAGCCTGGGCTTTCTATGGGGTTAACCAGAGACCCGACCTCTTAGGGGCGCTATGTGCTTAAAATGAGATTCATACATGTAGAGGTCAGGATCTGCATGACCACAGAGTCCATGCTCTTTTTTTTTTTCTTTCTCTTAATGGTTTTACAAGAATGTGTTGGGACTTCCCTGGTTGTCCAGAGGTTAAGACTCTGTGCTTCCATTGCAGGGGGCTTGGGTTTGCTCCCTGGTGGGGGAACTAGGATCCTGCATGCTGCTCAGAGTAGCCAAAAAGTAAATATAAATAAATAAATGCTTAATGAAAAAAAAGAGAAGGACGAGGTCAGACCTAGTAGGTCTGATCACATTCTATAATGAACTTGATTAATGCTTTTAGCAAAACTGTGACATAGGCCTGATTAATATCCCCATTTTATGGATGCGAAAACTGAGCCTCAGAGAAATTTGCTCAAGATCACAGAGCTAGTGAGAGGTAGAGCTGGGATTTGAACCAGGCAATGCAGTTCTAACGTCTTTACAGGTGACCGAAGTGCATATATTTCCCAGGGAGTTTTTAAAAACTCAAATAAAAACTCCAATAATTAAAATTTGTAACTAGACACTCATTGTCATCTTTAGCCAGTGCAGAATTCTTCCCTGGTTTCTCTCTCCGTTTCTCTCATTCTCTGTCGCTGTAATGTGTCTGTTCTTCAGCAAATAGGCCTGCATCCTGGCAAAATAGTTGGTACTATTTTTCCCATCAGCATGTATCCATATTTAACATACATGTATGGTTTTATGCTGTAAATCTTGTTCCGTTTGTCTCTTTTTCTTTCATTATGAAATGTTTCAGATGCACACACATCAAAGAGAGTAATGTGGGGGAAAGAATAATGTAGCCCTACCAGTAGATGCACATAGAGGAGCCAGCCTAAGAAACCCAAATGCAGTGAAGACAGTCAGAGCCCCCACCCTGCTGTGGGGATGCTTGCCCATCTTCGCCTAGCATTGGGGCTCGGAAAATTTCCACATCTGCTTTGGCAAGTTATGTAAGCGGCCAGAAGGAAAGCATTGAGCAGCCATCTCCGCTTGCTGAATTTCCTCTGTTCTTGGGCCAGTTGGCAGCTGTAAGGGCAGGGTGTTCTTGCAAACAGGGCCCTTGTTAGAATGCCTGCTTTGCATAGACTCCTGTTAACCCTGGCCTCCCACAGGGTGGTTCCGTCCTTGGAAGTGAAGCCCTCCGGGGCAGTGCAGAGCGTAGCTCGGAGCATGCAAGGGGCTGCAAAGGGCTGGGTGAGATCTCGCGAGGTCGGGGAACTGGGTGAGATCTCGCGAGGTCGGGGACGGGGTGAGATCTCGCGAGGATGGGGGCCAGGTTCACTGGCATCACCACTTTGTCCCCTGGGCCTAGCACAGAGCCTGGCGCACAGCTGCTGCCTAATAAATGTTTGTGGCAAAGACACAAGTAGATGGAGGGGAAAGATAGAAAGAAGGAGAGAAGGGCAGAGAGGAAAAGAGAGACAAGTCAGTATAGGGCAACAGTGAGCTTCAATTCGGGACCTGAGTTCGAATCCCACCTCTGCACTTCCTATGACCCAGAGGCCAGTGCACAGCCGTGACCTGAGCCCAGCTCACTCTTACTTCACGGTGGCTCCATTTCCCACCTGTAAAGTGAAAGTATAACCTGGGTGGCCCAGTGGTAAGGAATCTGCTTGCCAATGCAAGAGACTTGGGTTCAGTCCCTGGATTGCGAAGATCCCCTGGAGAAGGAAATGGCAACTCACTCCAGTATTCTTGACTGGGAAATCCCATGGACAGAGGAGCCTGGTGGCCTACAGTCCAGGGGGTCACAAGGAGTCGGACACAACTCAGACTGAACAATAGCAACAAGTGTGTATACCTCACCGAGCTGACCAGGAT
The DNA here is from genome assembly GCA_006410935.1 of Redunca redunca. Classification (NCBI taxonomy): domain Eukaryota; kingdom Metazoa; phylum Chordata; class Mammalia; order Artiodactyla; family Bovidae; genus Redunca; species Redunca redunca. The sequence continues at coordinate 296,777 of SJYQ01008873.1, read as the reverse complement.
GAGTAAGAGGACCAATGCAAACTGAGTTCCAGGCCCACTACTTCAATAAATAGCTTTAGAGATGATCCCTGTTACAGTGATGGCATGGCTTTGCTGTACGAGGGCATGTGGAGGGCTCACCTGGGACATGTGGCCAAGGCTCCAGCACTTGGGTTCTGCAGCCTCTCTGGTCATGTTGCTAGATCCTATTCCCATCCTGAAGAAAGCCGTACATCCTGGCCACCGGCAGGGCCCCACCTCCCTGGGACTCGAGAAGAGCCTGGAGTCAGTGCCAGCCTGCCCAGAGCCGGTGATGAATGGCTTGTTTATCTGCTCCTGCCCCTCTCGGTGCCTGGCAGGCAGAGGCCTGGAAGGGGCAGCTGGGAGCCGGGCTGTGGACGGGGGAGGGCTGGCTCACCATTCTGTCTAATGCCCCTGCTTCCTTCCTCCCCTTCCTCCCTTTCAGGCCTGCGGAGTTCTAGGACAAGCTGCCCCACTCCCCAGTTCAGTGTAAATTTCCACCTTAAGCTGCTTCCTCCATTCTTAGTCCTCATCTTCCTCAAGTCCCCAGTTTTGGAAGCAGCAGGGTACTTGAAAGCAGTTGCAGTGTTTGAAAATGCAGGCTCTGCACCCTCCTGTGCTGTTGGTGGGAATATAAATTGGTGTAACCACTATGGAGAACAGTATGGAGGTTCCTCAAAAAGCTAGAGTTAACATACAATCCAGCAATCCCACTCCTGGGCATGTATTCAGAGAAAACTCGAATTCGGAAGGATGCATGAAATATTCATAGCAGCTCTGTTTACAGTAGCCGAGACACAGAAGTGTCTATCAACAGAGTGGATAAAGAAGATGTGGTACATATATACACAGTGGAATACTACTCAGCCATAAAAAAGAATGAAATAATACCATTTGCAGCAACATGGGGGGACCTAGGAATGATCATACCAAGTGAAGTAAATCAAAGAACACTTACAGGTGGAATCTGAAAAAAATGAACAAATTAATCTACGTATGAAACAGAAACAGACACAGACATAGAAAACAAGCTTATGATTACCAAAGGGAAAAGAGGAGGGATGAATTAAGAGTTTAGGATTAGCAGATATACTACTATATATAAAACAGACAAACCACAAGGGCCTACTGTATTGAACTATATTCAATATCTTGGAGTGACCTATAATGGAAAAGAATCTGAAAAAGGATATATATCACTTTTCTGCACACCAGAAACTAACACAATATTGTAAATCAGCTATATTTTAATAAAAATAATTTTTTAAAAAGGATGGTCATGGAATTCCCTGGTAGTCCACTGGTTAGGACTCCATGCTTTCACTGCTGAGGATGAGGGTTCAGACTAAAATCCCACAAACTGCATAGTCAAAAAAAAAATTGAAAAATAAAAATAAAACACAGAAAAAAAATAAAACACACAATTCTGCGATCAGATCTGGAATTGAGCCCCGCCTTGGGCACTCAGTCATGCAACACCACTTCCTTGTCTGTGGAGTGGCGGTAAGAACACTGCTTATCCAAGAAGGGCTTCACCCTTGAGTCAGACCTTAAGGACCATCTAGCCCTCTTGTTTTCAAGCTCCAAATCTGCCTCCAGGTTAGAGCCTCCTTTATGAATCTCTGCTTCCACCCTTGGGAGCTCTCGGGCACAGTCTTCCCTTCCCACTTTCTCCTTGCAAGTTTTCTGGTTCAGTTAGGTTACTACCACCCCATTGGACTCTGATGACAATGACCTTAAAACCTAAGCTTGACTGAGGCAGGGAGAGCTGAGGGATGACCTGGGATGGAATTTGGGCTTCTGCTGCATACTCCTGCCTTCAAGCTGGGTCAGTGAGTTGGGTTTGCCTGATACTGGCTGCTCCATCTTCCTTCCTTCCCTCCTTCTCTTGTCTGTCCATCTTTGTATCAGTGTTATGGATCAGTGGTTGTTTGGATATTCTCACAGGTCTGAGAAGCTGTGAGCATCCTCTCAACAGAAGAGCAAGGCCCAGGCCCAGGGAGAGAAGTTCAATACTGCACTTGCTGTGGGAAGGGATGTTAAAGGTTATTGAGCGCCCCCCTGAGGCATCTTCTCTAAATGAATGTCTCTAGTCTCCTGGGTTCTAAGGCAGTGCTTTTCAATACAGGGGACATTTGTGGCTGCCACCGCTGTGGAGAGGTGCTGCTGGACTTGAGCGGGTGGCTCCCAGGGTTTCTGCTAAACGTCTACAATGCACCAGGCGCGCCCCCATAACAAGGAATTACGAGATCCAAAATGCCAGTAGTGTTGCAAATGAAAAGCCTTGCTTTAAGAACCAGGAATGTGTCACCCAGGTGACCAGGCTACTCTACCTTTGGGCATCTCTGGTTAGAAGCAGGAAATGGCTCCCCAGTTCTTCCCCTCTCTCAGTTAATCTCCAGGTTCTATCAGTTCTGCAGGTTCCCTGGTGGCTCAGTTGGTAAAGAATCCGCCTGCAATGCAGGAGACCCCGGTTAGATTCCTGGGTCCAGAAGATCCCTTGGAAAAGGGATAGGCTACCCACTCCAGTATTCTTGGGCTTCCATGGTGGCTCAGATGGTAAAGAATATCCCCACAATATAGGAGACGTGGGTTCAGTCCCTTGGTTGGGAAGATCCCCTGGAGGAGGGCATGGTGACCCACTGCAGTATTCATGCCTGGAGAATTCCATGGACAGAAGAGCCTGGTGGGCCATAGTCTGTAGGGTCGGAAAGAGTCAGACACAGCACACAGAACCTATCTGCAGTTTGCACAAAACACAGTGTTCTGGGTTTTCTTTTACATTAAAATCACAGACAACTATATTCTATATCTTATAATAACCTATAATGGAAAAGAATCTGAAAATATTTATCACTTTGCTATATACCTGATACTAACAACATTGTAAATGAACTGTACTTAATTTTTTTTAATGTTTTTAAAAATGTACCAGCTTTTTATTTTATCAGGGCTGTCTCTGATATTTCTCAGAGGGCTCTATCTTAAGTTAAAAACATGGTATATCATGGGAGTTGTTTGGATTTCTTCATAACATTTAAAATCACAAAGCATTTTTTTTTTCAGATTTAAACATGGTTAAATCTGGCTTTCCTCTGTAGAGTCACACTTTATCCTGTGCTTCTGGAATCAAATGGATTCCAGTTTTCTTATTTCTCTTAAATCCAAAGCTTACTCAGTGTAATAGGTAAAAGGATCTGACTCCCCCTTTGCGTCAGATGGAGCAGTTATATGTTGAATTTTCCATCATTTTAACCATAAATTGCTGTTCTTTTATTTCTCTTTCATAATAGAGCTTTATATTGATTTTTAAAAATGTGTGTAGGTAGGTAACATTATGTATGAGTTTCATTTCAGTATTCAGTAAAAAGAGTATTATAAAATATTTGTTATAGAAACAGGGGATAATATCTGAAGATGATGATATCTGCTTTCTGTAGAAAGAAAACTACTGACCTTACAGAATCCTTTGAATGACATCAAAGAGCTGGTTTAATGCTTTCATAGATAATGAGCCTCACTGCCCACTGCCCTGCTCCCAATCTTAATCCTCAGGAAAGAATCTGATGGTTCCTTAAGTATGATATGCTTATTCACATCTTAATGTCTGTGGATACTGTTGCCTTAGCTTGGAATGTACCCGCATCCCTGCTCATGGCATATAGGACCACCTATGCATTCTTCAAAACCCAGCTCATATACTATCATCTGTTTTCCTCCATGTAAAATTAGGTGGTCTTTGCCTCACCGCCTATGGTAGAAAATTAGTAATAGTAATAATAGCAGCTATAATTTACTGAGCACAACTGTGTGTGGCATTGTTCTCCACACTTCACAGGTGCTAGATCATGACGATCTGTGAAATGTAACCTCTTATTGTCCCACTTTCAGATGGGAATGCAAAGAACTAGAGAAGTTAGGGAATTTGTCCAAGCTCTCGGGGCCAGTAAGGGGTGGAGCCAACTGGATGACTCTTAGGCTTGAATCCTTAATATGTCTGTCATTATACACACCCACTTGTATGAAACATCATATTGTGTTATTATCCATGAGTTGAGTTACTCCATCATTGGGCTGCCTACTTTGCAAGGTTATAAACACTTAAGATGATGCCTGTCATGAAGCAGGTGCTGTATAGATGTTTATTAAATAAACGCATTTCAACTTCCCTGTTGGTCCAGTGGCTGAGAATCCACCTTCCAATGCATGGACACAGGTTCCATTCCTGGTCCTGGAAGATTCCACATGCCACGGGGCAACTAAGCCTGTGGGCCAGTCTACCGAGCCTGCGCTCTAGAGCCCACAAGCCACAAATACTGAAGCCTGCACACTCTAGAGCTGGTGCTTTGCAACAAGAGAAGCGACCGCAGTGAAAAAAACCATGCACTGCGAGGAGAGAAAGCTCACTCGCAACAACGAAGACCCAGTGCAGCCAAATAAAAAAAAAATTAAAAAATAAATATACATACACATTTTATGGGTACATGCAGCAGTGACACAAGATTGTATTGACTGGCTGAGCCTTAGACAAAATTGCTGGCTTGACTTTCATCCGGCTGCGAGGTACCAGGGAAACAGACTGACCCGGGTGTCCTATTTTTCTCTCACTCCTGGATACGTGGAAGAGGGTGGTGAGACATCTATATTACTTAAGCTGTTTATTTTTCTTTGTATTTTGCCAAGTGAGCGGCGGGGCTGGTGAACATTAACTGTAGATTGGATGTGACTTCCTTGTAAATATTGGGTGAAGAGAGAGAGAGCTGATGGATTTGCTTTCCCGAGGTCTGTCTCCATCACACATCCTTCCACATGTGTCTTCCTGCTTGGTTGCCCAAGGAGGCAGTTACAGAGAGGGCGAGAAGAGTGGCACCGGTTCCTGGCATGTGACACACATTTGCACTTTCACAGCGTTGCAAGAGTTCGTTCAGGACCATGGAGAGCAGCACCAGCAGCCCTCCACTCACACAGTCAGATCGCCTGGAGGCGTTTCCCCGGAGGACGCTGGAAGCAGGTGACATCGCAGTGCTGATTCTGTATTTCCTCTTCGTCCTGGCTGTTGGACTATGGGTAAGTCAAGTCAGAGGGGGGAGACTGGCTCAAGGTCTTACACTAAGTAGAACTTTTTTTTTTTTTTTTAAATTTTTATCTTTGGCTGCATTGCATGGCTTGTGGGTTCTTAGGTCCCCAATCAGGGATCACATCCATGCCGCTTGCAGTGAAAGTGTGGAGTCCTAATTGCTGGACCACCAGGGAAGTCCTAAGAGTCAAGGTTTTCAAGTCAGACAGGATTGGGATCAGGATCAGGGGGTACAGGCAGAGTTAGAATAAGGGTTAGAGTTGCTGGGATCTGTATTTTCACAAGAGAATCAGGAGACTCATGTAGTACCGGTTTGGGGAGCCCTGGATTTAGATGACCCCTTTTAGCACAGGAATTCTTTACTCTTGGAAAATACTTCCTGTGTCAGGATTCAGCAGGAATGAGCTAAAGTATCTGTTTGCTATAGTAAGATCTTTTGCAGGGATGAAAATATATCATTTCATGTCATCTCCCATCCAGTAAGACTCCTCTTACCAATATCTGCACCCAGAGCTGGGAGAAGTTACAACTTACCACTTACTGGTTTAAATGTCTCTGTTAAAGTACCTTTAGGGCCAAGAAGCTCACTCCTAAAGAGCTCTGAAATCAGGCTGACCTGGGTTTGAGTTCTCAGTCTTCGTCTCTGTAGAAATATGGCATAGATTAGGGACTACTTCTGAGCTTTGGTTTGTTCGTGTATTAGATTGGCTTGATGACAGAAAGTGAAAGTTGCTCAGTCCAACTCTTTGTGACCCCATGGACTGTAGACTGCTAGGCTCCACTGTCCATGGAATTCTTCAGGCAAGAATACTGGAGTGGGTTGCCCTTCCCTCCTCCAAGGGATCTTCCCAACCCAGGGATGGAACCTGGGTCTCCTGCATTGCAGGCAGATTCTTTACCATCTGAGACACCAGGGAAGCTCTCACAGGAGTTGGTGAGGATGAAAATGAGATGATGCTTCAAAATGCTTACTGCAGAGCCTGGCACATTGTGAGTGACTGAATGGAAGTCACTCAGTTGTGTCCGACTCTTTGCAATCCCATGGACTGTAGCCTCCAGGCTCCTTTGTCCATGGATTTCTCCAGGCAAGAACACTGGAGTGGGTTGCCACTTCTCCACAGGATCTTCCCAACTCAGGGGATAGAACCTGGGTTTCCTGCATTGTAGGCAGATTCTTTACCGTCTGAGTCACCAGGGCAGCCCCCTGGTACATAGTACTGATACTCAATAAATGACATCTATTGTGGGCTGTCACAGACAAACCATGGTCTAAAACTCAGATGTCTAATAAGCTGCAAGAATATATTGCATAATACAGAGGATATAGCCAATAGGTTATTATACATGTGTGAGGCAGGGAGTTGTAGGGGGTGTTGACCTGAACAGTCTGTCTCCTCTAAGGGATTCAGATGAAAATCTTAAAAACCAGACATCAAACAGGGACTTCCATCGTGGACCAGCGGTTAAGAATCCACCTTCAAATGCAGGGAACACAGGTTTGATCGCTGGTAGGGGAACTAAGATCCCACCTGCTATGGGGGGCTACATCCATGCACCGCAACTACTAAACCCATGTGCCACAACCAGAGAGAAACCTGGGTGCTGCGACCAAAACTCCACACAGCCAGAAACAAATAAATAAGTAGCTATTAAAAAACGAACCATGGGTCAGACAAAACATATTTGATCTAAAAAGTACAAGCTAAAAAGAAGTAAAAGGACTTCCCTGGCCTTGGTCAGGGAGCTAAGATTCCCCATGCCTCATGGTCAAAAAACCAACCAACCAAACAACAACAAAAAAAAGCACATAAAACAGAAGCAATATTGAAACAAATTCAATAAAGAATTTAAAAAATGATCCGCATCAAAAAACAATCTTAAGAAAAAAACCAAAAAGAACAAAAAAGTAGAATCACAGATATAGAGAAGAAACTAGCGGTTATCAGTGGGGAGAGGGGAGGAGAAATACAGGAGTAGGGCATTAAGAGGTACAAACTATTATGCATAAAATAAGCTGCAAGAATATATCGCATAATACAGAGGATATAGCCAGTATTTTATAACTATAAATGGAGTGCAACCTTTAAAAATTGTAAATCACCTATAACTTATATAATATCATACATCACCTATACTTTTTTTTTTGAAGGACCTGAGAGGCTTTTTTTTTTTTTTTTAATTTTTATTTTGGGTCCTCACCATAGTGCATGTGGGATCTTAGTTCCCTAACTAGGGAAGTAGGAGAAAAGAGTCTTAGCCTCTGAAATACCAGGGAATTCCCTCAGTTAAAAAAAAAAAAATTACAGTTAAGGGACTTTCCTGGTGGTCCAGTGGTTAGCACTCCATGCTTTCACTGTCGAGGGCCCAGGTTCCATCCCTCATTGGAGAACTTAAATCCCACAAGCTGCATGGTGCAAAAAATAGTGAAGTAAGATATTTCATGCAAATAATGGCCATAGGAAGTATTGCTCAGGGACTCTTAGAAAATCAAACAAACAAAAACCCAAACCAAACAAACTCCCAAATATATTTGATGTCTGGATCTGGCCTGCTGGACTCCCAGGTTATTCTCTGGGACTAGACCATCTGGGGTGCCTCTGATTGCTAACGTTTCCTTTACCCACTGCTCTTCTCTGTTTCAGTCCACAGTGAAAACCAAAAGAGACACCGTGAAAGGCTACTTTCTAGCTGGAGGCAACATGCTGTGGTGGCCAGTAAGTAGTCTTTGGTTCAATTAAAAGACTCTTCAAGTCCCGATACTCTGTCTAGCCTTTGCTTTCTCGGGACTCTCTGGTGCCATGTTGTCTGAAAGTCACAGTCTAAACTAGAGAAGACTTAGTTCCACCTCGAAATTGTTTGAACAAAAAGAATCCATCAGCTCACCTAAGGGAAAAACCTAGAGTTGGTCTGGTTTCAGGTATGGCAGGGTATAGGGGCTCAAGTGATCATTGGGACCTGGTTTCTCCCTCTGTTTATCCCATCTATCTGTCTATCTATTAATATCTATCTGTCTATCTCTCTTTCTTTCTATTAATATCTTTCTATCTATCTGTCTGTCTATCTGGGCTTCCCTGATGGCTCAGAGGATAAAGAATCCGCCTACAATGCAGGAGACACGGAAGATGTGGGCTCGATCCCTGGGTTGGGAAGATCCCCTGGAGGAGGAAATGGCAACTCACTCCAGGATTCTTGCCTGGGAAAATCCCATAGACAGAGGAGCCTGGTGGGCTACAGTCCATAGGGTTGGGAAGAGTCAGACACAGGGCTGAGTGATGAAGCCCACACATTTATCCATCTATCCATTGTTTGTCTATCACCTATCTATCTCTATCAGCTTCTCTTCTTCTGGAAGGGTGCCATTCCCAAACAAGCTCAACTTCATGTCAACAAGCTCAACTTCATGGCTACTGCTCCAGACTTTCCATCCTCTCTGTCTCCAGCCTAGCATGGGAAGAGCACCTGTCTCCATGGCAGGATCCTTGGAAAATATGTGTCCCAAGCCCATCTCTGTGTTAGTCACTGTGACCAAGGTGGTTAGCTGTGTTAAGTAACTCAAGCCTGGGTCACATACTCAGCCTTATCTGGAGGGCATGGAGCCTGCTCTGAGGCATATGTGATGAGAAATAAGAAGGGCTAGACCCTGAAGGACAGCTGGAGACCATTACTGAGATAAGATGGAAAGAATGTTGAGAACCCAAATAACAAATACAACAGCCCAATTAGTATTCTCTATTCAAGGGGAGCTAAAGGCATTGCTAAATACATTGTTGTTGTTGTTCAGTCGTTCAGTCACATCCTGCTCTTTGCGAGCCCGTAGACTGCAGCACGCCTGGCTTCCCTGTCCTTCACCATCTCCCGGAACCCGCTCAAATTCATGTGTGTTGAGTCAGTGATGCCATCCACCCATCTCATCCTCTGTCCCCTTCTCCTGCCTTCAATCTTTTCCAGCATCAGGGTCTTTTCTAATGAGCTGCCTCTTCGCATCAGGTGGCCAAAGTATTGGAGCTTCAGCTTCAGCATTACTCTTTCCAATGAATATTCAGGATTAGTTTCCTTTAGGATTGACTGATTTGGTCTTTTGCAGTCCAAGAGACTCTCGAGAGTTTTCTCCAACACCACAGTTCAAAACTGTCAGTTCTTCAGTACTCAGTTTTCTTTACAGTCCAACTCTCACATCCATACATGACTACTGGAAAAACCATAGCTTTAACTAGATGTACCTTTGTTGGCAAAGTAATGTCTTTCCTTTTTAATGCACTGTCTAGGTTCATCATAACTTTTCTTCTAAGGAGCAAGCATCTTTTAATTTCATGGCTGCAGTCACCATCTGCAGTGATTTTGGAGCCCAAGAAAATAAAATCTGTCACTGTTTCCATTGTTTCTCCATCTATTTGCCATCTATCTGAAGTGATGGGATTGGATGCCATGATTTTAGTTTTTTGAATGTTGGATTTTAAGCCACCTTTTTCACTCACCTCTTTCACCTTTGTCAAAAGGCTCTTTAGTTACTCTCTGCTTTCTACCATAAAGGTAGTGTCATCTGCATATCTGAGGTAACTGATGTTTCTCCTGGCAATCTTGATTCTAGCTTTTGTTTCATCCTGCCCAGCATTTCGAATGATGGACTCTGCATATAAGTTAAATAAACAGGGTGACAATATAGAGCCTTGAGGTACTCCTTTCCCAATTTGGAACCAGTCTGTTGTTCCATGTCTGGTTCTAACTGTTGCTTCTTGACCTGCATACAGGTTTCTCAGGAGGCAGGTCAGGTGGTCTGGTATTCCCATCTCTTGAAGAATTTTCCAGTTTGTGGAAATACATACGTGCACACATATGTGCACACACGTGTACACATATACACACGTGTACACATATGCACACACATATATGCACTCAGGCCTCTGCTTCATGGGTCCCGAGTAAGGAATCAGGAATGATCATTTTATTCATGATCTTCTATTATAAGTGTTAAATCTCCCAAATAAAAAGAGAGAAGACATTTCCCATTTGCAGGGAGTCCAAAAGATGTAAGATACAGAGAGATAACAGGTATCTGAGCCTCTGGTCAGTACGATGTCTGAAGACAACGACCACACTGTTCTCAAAAGATACCAAAAATGAGCTCTGCATTATATATTCAGTGAATTCATTAGAACAGTTCCCTGTCCAGCACTGGACCAAACAGAGGAGACATCATTGAGCTTGTCTTCACCCTCAAGGAGCCTGTAATCTAGTGCAGCGTTTCCTGAAATGTGAATAACAGGTGCACCGTCATTTTTCAGTCGTGCACAGACACAACACTGAATAACATCAGATTACATCATGGGAATATTCCCTTTCCTATTCTCAGTTAGTCCTCTTGGTTACATAAAAGAAAATCACAGTTTGCTACTAAGATGGCTTTACCGGTCTTTTAGCACTGACTAATCTGTGTTTAACAAAGAGAATGCAAGCTTCAGGGTAAGTAAATTTGGTAGTCTGGAGAACACAGATCGAATTTAATAACTTAAAAAATTTTTTTTCATTTTATTTGTATGTTCTTTTCTATATAAAGCAAGTGATACTGGTTTTCCACATAAAGTTGTAAATACATATATATGCCGGTATCATCTTAATATATAATTGGTTAAATAATAAAATATATAATCATATATATATGTTAAAGAAGAAGTCAGTATAAGGTAAAATATTGAGTAAATACCAGTGTAGGTGTAGTGGACATAGAAATGGCTACAAAAGAAGTACTTACTCAGTGACTGAATTTTTTCTTTACAGTTTTTATTGAAATTGTTGCAATATTGCTTCTGTTTTATGTTTTGGATTTTTCGCCAGGAGGCATGTGGGATCTTAGCTCCCCACACGCCATGCATTGGAAGGTGAAGTCTTAACCACTGGACCACCAGGGAAGTCCCGCAATGATTGAACTTTAAGAAATGCTGGTCAAATGATCTTTATCATGAGTGATGCTGGGCTCAAAAAAAATTCAGCTGGAATATAGCAGCTCACCTAAGTATGCCTGCTTTTGCATACTTATATCCATTTCTTTGCTCATATGCTTGGATGACCCTTCTCCGGGTCAAGAAGGAAAGGGCAGTTGTGGAACTTTCTTTGCTTTCTTCACTCAGGAGAATGATGTCAGCGGAAAGGAGGTGTGGTTAAGAGAAAGGGCTTTAGTTAGGTATTGCTGCCTAAGAAGCCACCCACAAAGTTAGTGGCTCACAATCACTACAGTGTATTATTTCTTTTTAAAATTTATTGTTTAAAAACTGAAGTATAGCTGACTTACAATGTTAATTTCTTCTGTACAGCAAAGTGACTCAGTTATTTATATATATATATACACATTATATACAGTATATTATATCTTTGTAAAAGATTAATTAATTTTTTATTCTGCATCTTCACTGCTCCACTTGGGCTTTCTCTAGCTGCAGTGAGTGGGGGCTTCTCTTTGTTGCGGTGCACAGGCTTCTCATTGCAGTGGCTTCTCTTGTTTGGGAGCACAAGCTCTAGGCACACAGGCTCCGTAGTTGCAGCTTGTGGGCTCTAGGGTGAGGACTCAGGAGTTGGGGTGCACAGGCTTTCTTTGCTCAGTTCCACAGCATGTGGATTCTTCCCAGACCCGGGATCGAACCCATTTCTCCGGCATTGGCAGGCAGACCCTCACTCACTGTACCACTAGGGAAATCTCAGTGCATTGTTCTAACGATTGCATGGTTCGAGTGGGTGGTTCCTCCCCTGCTCTTTAGCACTTTAGCTGCATTTAGCTGTTGGCTGGATGGGCTAGACGCCAAGACGGCCCCCATCCACAGATGTGGCTCTGGCGAGGATGGCTAGAAGGCTAGGGCTTCACTCTCTGCATGCCCTTCATCGTTTAGTGACCCAGCCCAAGGTTTTTACAAGGCATTTGACTCAAAAGGACAAAAATGAAAGCTGCCGGGCTGTTGAGCCTTGACCTGGAAGTCACACAGTGTCACTTTCACTGCATCATATTGGTCAAAACAAGCCATCAACCAGTGCGGGTTCTTTACGGGAAGAGTGGAAAAATCACATTTCAGAGGAATAGGCAGGGTGGTGTCATTGGGAATGGCAGAGTAAAGATCTTTGAAACTTCCTCCAGAGAGCTTTTTTAAAAAAAATTATTGAAACATGTATAATATCATATAAGAAACAAATCGCCAGTCTAGGTTCGATAGAGGATGCTTGGGGCTGGTGCACTGGGATGACCCGGAGGGATGGTATGGGGAGGGAGGTGGAAGTGGGGGTTCAGGATGGGGAACATGCATAAGCCCATGGCGGATTCATGTTGATGTGTGGCAGAACCAATACAATATTGTAAAGTAAAATAAATAAATAAATAAAGCAGTGAAGTGATAAAAAAATTTTTTAAAAAGCTTATAAAAAGAAAAAATAATAATAAAATAAAAGTGATTGAATTATTTACTTACTTTATTCATTTTGGGGTTGCGCTGGGTCTTTGCTGCGCACGGGCTTTCCCTAGTTGCGGTGAGCAGGGGCTGCTCTTCTTTGCAGCGCGCAGGCTTCTCATTGAGTCGGCTTCTCTTGTTGCAGAGCACAGGCTCTAGGCTTCAGCAGTTGCTGCACGTGGGGTTTGTTGCCCCCCAACATGTGGAACCTTCTCGGGCCCGGGATCAAACCTGTGTCCCCTGCATTGGCAAACAGATTCATATCTACTGTGCCACCAGGGAAGCCCCCGTGTGTGTGTGTGTTAAGTCACTTGAGTCGTGTCTGACCCTGTGTGACCCTATGGACTATAGCCCACCAGGCTGCTCTGTCCATGGGATTCTCCAGGCAAGAATACTGGAGTGGTCGCCATTTCCTCCTCCAGGGGATCTTCCTGACCCAGGGATCGACCCCGTGTCTCTCATGTTTCCTGCATTGGCAGGCAGGTTCTTTATGAGGGAAGCCCCCAGGGAGCTTTAATTCAAGAAAAACAACTGAATCTCAATAAGAACAGGAAGCTTTGTCGTGTTTCACCTGGCTCTATTCCCATCCGCTTCTCTTCAGTTCTGCAGTAGTCTTGAAGACCAGTAGGTTAGAACAGGATTGGATCTCGTTCAAAGCCCCATTCTCACATTATTGCCAGTGTTTTACTCTAGAAAGCACCCTTTGTACAACTTGTCTTTATTTGATCCGAATCAATGATCACCCAGCAAGAGCAGCTTTTTATGCAGCGGTGTTAGTTAAAAAACCATCAATTTGACATTACAGCTGCCTGAGCTAATAAGGGAATCACAATGGCACATTAGGTAGTATCTATTTAACAGAAATTGCAACAGTCCCTAAACTGAACTACAGATTCAACACAATCCCTGTCATAATTCCATCTGCATCACACACCTCCCTTTTTTTGCAGAAATTGGAAAGGCAATCCTAAAATTCAGATGGAAATACCAGGGACCCAGAAGCTGAAACAAACTTGAAAAGGAAGAAAAAAATTGGTGGATTTAGGACTTCTCTACTTCAAAACACTACCAAGCTATAACACTCAAGAGAGTGTGATAGTTACAGATCAATGCATAGAGTCAGATGAAAATCAGGGACTAGAAAGTCAATGGGAGGTACCACAGTCCCCTCACAAACAGTCCCCTCTCTCTCTTTCTCCCCCCATCATCTGTCTCTATCTTTGTCTCTATCTGTCCTCCCTTGAGCTGACTTTTTCTGCAAGTCTTCATTCTCCTCTCAGGGTGGCAGACATGAATGTGCTATTCACCCTGCTCCCCATCCCCTTGCTACACACACACACTGCCCTGGGTTACATGCCCCCCAGTCTAAGGGACCAGCAAAGATGATTTCCCAGGTCCAGATTCCCAGGAGAGAGAATGTAATTGGCCCAACTGGGGCCAGGTACCCAGGTCTGTTTTATGTAATCAATGAAGTCCAGGAATTGGGGTCCTCAAGAACTGTTCTGCTCATTTAGATTTCTACTAGGAGGGCTCTCTACTTTGCTAAGTTAGAAGTGGAGCTGAGGAACAACACAGGCTTCCTGATTCTCATCCTGGAGCACTTTCTACAACACCTGTTATCCTCCTAACAAATATGCATATCTAGGAGTACAAGTACAGTGCACAACCCTAGCGGGGGGCACAATTTACATTTTAGGCATCCTAGATATGCATATTTGTTATGTCAGTTTCCTAAAGGTGGAAGTAAAAGAGTCTTGGAGAAGAGGTTTTTTCTAATTTGAAAAAAATTGCTAGATAAAGTAGGAATGGCCCCACTTTCTCCTTTTGTTTTGGTTCCTTTGGAGTATGGGTAGAAGGGGAGTGGGAAGAAGCCACCCCAGACCTTGGCTGCAAGATCTGACCTGTCCATTTCCCCACAGGTGGGCGCATCCTTGTTTGCCAGCAACGTTGGAAGTGGACATTTCGTTGGCCTGGCAGGGTCAGGTGCTGCTTCGGGTCTTTCTGTAACTGCTTACGAGCTTAATGTAAGTATGTTTCCAGGGCAATGTCAGTTCAAGATTACCAAACAGGTGGATGCTGGGCAGGGGGCGGTTTTATGCATGCTCTGCTCTTCTAAATATAGAGTGGGGCTTTATGAAGAAACAAGCAGGAATCAACAAGGGCACCCCTGGTTAGCAAAAATCAATTTGATCTGCAAGTCATATTGCAGGCTTCTCCGTGTTTGCTTGATGGGAGTCCATAAAGCAAATATGTGTGTGAAGAAGGCACGAGTCTCTTCTGTGCAGATGCAGAAGATTCAATGTTTTGTGGGAGTTGGCAGTGGAGGGTATTTCTGTGTATTAGATATCAATTCAGTTCAGTTTCAGTTTGGTCGCTCAGTCGTGTCCGACTCTTTGCGACCCCATGAATCGCAGCACGCCAGGCCTCCATGTCCATCACTAACTCCCGGAGTTTACTCAGACTCACGTCCATCGAGTCGGTGATGCCATCCAGCCATCTCATCCTCTGTCATCCCCTTTTCCTCCTGCCCCCAATCCCTCCCAGCATCAGAGTCTTTTCCAATGAGTCAACTCTTCGCATGAGGTGGCCAGAGTACTGGAGTTTCAGCTTTAGCATCATTCCTTCCAAAGAACACCCAGGACTGATCTCCTTTAGAATGGACTGGTTGGATCTCCTTGCAGTCCAAGAGACTCTCAAGAGTCTTCTCTAACACCACAGTTCAAAAGCATCAATTCTTTGGGACTCAGCTTTCTTCACAGTCCAACTCTCACATCCATACATGACCACTGGAAAAACCATAGCCTTGATATCAATTGCCCATCACAAAACTTATGTGGTTCCGGGGTTCTTGATCTTTTTGCCACCCCGCAGATACTCAGGAGATAAGACACACTCTGTGTAGTAGGCTCATTCAGGATATGATTTTTACTGATTGGGAGGGGATGCACTTATTAACAGTGATCTTCATCTTCATAACAACTCATTTTTTTAAGTGCTTACCCTGTGCCTTTGACTTAAGTACACTCCATACGTCATCATATTATGGGATTCAATTACGGATTAGAACCAAACTGTCTGGATTCAAATCTGGGCTCTAAAACTTACAAGCTGTGTGACCTTAGGCAAATTACTTGACCTCTCTGAGCCTCATGTATAAAACAGAGAAAATAATGGTACCTTCCATATCGGGTCATTGTGAGGATTAAATGACTTCACGCTTGTCAAGCGTGCACAGGAATGTCTGGAATATAATAAGTGCTCAGTAAGCATTGTCTTACTGATCCTTTGCAACAACCCAGGGGCAACGCTGTTACTCTCTTTGCACAGGTGAGAAAAATGAGTCCCAGAGACCTGTGTAAGCTCTCCCAGCACTACCAGCTATTCATCAGCATGGCCTGCCTGACCTCACAGCCTTGTTTTAACTCCTGCCCAAGGAGGGGAGGGAACACAAGGGACAAAGTGGGATATGCCAGGTTTAGGAGACATGGCCCTGGGAGCCACCGCCCCACTTCATTCCCATGTTCTGTTTAAATATGGGGATGTGATGGCCCGGGGAGGGCGAGTTACTCAGTAAGTAAGAGATGGAACCAGAGGCAGACCAGACCAGGTTCCATCCAGACATCAGGAAATCCGAGTTGTCACCACGATGTGGGCAGGAGCTGAGTCCTGATTCTGTTTTCTCGCGCAGGGCTTATTTTTTGTGCTGATGTTGTCCTGGATCTTCCTTCCAATCTACATCACTGGCCAGGTGAGTATGAGGGGCTCCAGGTGCTATGGAATAGGAAGATCCTTAGGGAGTGTCAGCCCTGCATTCAGCCCTTCCCGCCCAGCAGCATCCCTCTGTTCTGCCAGTGGACATCCGTCACACAGTCCCCAAGAGGTGCAGCATTGGTGAGGGGTGACTCGTGTATTAATTAGGACAATTAGGAACACTGTCCTTAGCAGTTCCCACCTAGTAATGATGGGACATTTTGAGTAATGACATCAAAGATACATACAGGGTATTCAGAGGCTGGAAGAAATATGGGCTAAAAAAAATTTTTGTTTGAATGTCAAAACACAAAATCACAGTCTTTTCTGAATGTTTAAGCCATAACAGATTACTGCTTTCTACACACACACGATTCAGTGATTGTTTTTCTTCCTTTCCACCTAAAACTATAGTAATTGAGTTATTTCTGGCTGATGTGTTATGTCAAAATTTTGTTACAAAATAGTAATGCGTTAGACTTTTTGACCGAGGTAGTTTAAAAAATCACTTCTGCTCTTACTGACAGCTTTCTGTCACACATACCCTCTCGACTTTAATCCTGTTTTAGATATTCTACCAGGCAGACCAAGATCACACAGTATCAGTGTTATTCATCAAGTAATAACTGATTTTAACTTTTATTATGCAAACTAAAAAAATATACAAAGTAGAAAGAACTACTTAATGATCAGAAAAATCATTGTTTAAAAAATCCCTCTGTACTGGAAGTAGTGCAATCTTATGCAAAGGCAGTGAGGTAGGAATAAATAAATTATCTTGCTTGGAGATAATACTGAGTCTAAAAGCATGGCTTTTGGTCGATGGGGAGCCTGGGTCTGCCCAGCCCCTACATGGACAAAATCTCTGAGGCAGAATAACACTGACTAGAAGTGAAGATCCCTAGATCAGTGGGTCTCTCTTGAGCATCTGGAATAGGAAGGAGTTAAGGATGGTGGAGATGTAGGTCGGTTTAAAGGTAGGGTGGCCAGATATTTTTAGCTGATGGTTTCTATTTTCTCTGTGAAGTAGAAGATGGTGTCATTTGCTGAGAGTGAGGAAGGAAATTGTGTGGTCGAAGGTTAAGAAGAGGCATGAAGAATTGAAATGATTGCTGTGGTTTGTAATAGAGAAACCTGGGGACTACCACAGTATCACTGATTGGGGGACTGGGTATCTGTACTGTGAATATCATGCCGTGAAAAGGGCTGAAATTGACAGAGTTGTGCTGCTGTGGAAGGATCTCCAGGCTTTATTGCCCAATAAAAAATTCCTGTGGCTCCAGACGTTCTTTGGTCAACATTTTATTCAAAGGGGAGATGAAGCTGATGTTAGATAATAAATGCCACAGTGCTGAGGAGCAATAAAAAGCTACCCAATCCATTTCTATTGGGCAATATAATAAACACAGAAAAGTGATAAGACACAAATGTGGTGCTTAACAAATTACTGTAAAACGAATTCCCAGATCAAGTCACGAAGTGTAATACCCTCCCCTACATGCCTTTACCAGATATCAGTCTTCCTTTCTTTGTGAATTTCACTGAACTCACTCCCTTACTTTTCTTTACAGTTTTAATTGTGCACACCTGAAAAATATGGTTGAATTTTCCTTTTTTGGAATGAAATATAGTACATGGAATCATGGGTAACATTCTTTCCTTGTGTGTACCTGGTTAATTTCCATTGCTACGTAGTATCCTGGAGTATGGTTATACTCCAATATATTTGTCTCTCCTTTTGTTCACAAGCATTTAGGTTGTTCCTAGTGTTAGCCTAGAGGAGAACATGGCAACCCACTCCAGTAGTCTTGGCTGGAGAGTCCCCATGGACAGAGGAGCCTGGGGGGCTAAACCGTACATGGGGTCGCAGAGTGAGACGGGACGGAGAGGCTAAGCACAGCACAGCACAGTGGTAGCCTGTGACGGGCAGTGTTGCTGGTAACATTTTTACAGATCACTTATTTTTGGTTGTGCTGGGTCTGCGTTGCTGCACGTGGGCTTTCTCTAGTTGCGCTGAGTGGGGCGTGTTCTTCGCTGCAGTGCATGGGCTTCTCGTTGCGGTGTCTTCTCTTCTTGCAGGCCAAAGGCTTTAGAGTGCAGGCTTAGTAATTGGGGTGCATAGACTTAGCTGCCTCACGGCGTGTGGGGTCTTCCCAGACCACGAACCCGTGTCTCCTGTGATGGCAGGTGGATTCTTAACCACTGGCCCACCAGGGAAGTCCTGGTAACGTTTTTATACAAGTGCCCTGATGAATATAGACGTTATGTTTATGGAGAAAAATCTAACTGTAGGTGGAATCTCTGGGTCATTGGATGTGTTTATCAAGTTTGGTTAGACATTGCCAAATTTCTTCCCAGAATAGCTCTATCGGTTTTTGCTCCCAGCAGCAGGGCGTGCAAATTCCCTTTGCGCCATTGCTCTATGTCCTTGCCAATACTTGGTATTTTCCAGCTTTAAAATTCTTGCCGATTTGGTGGCTGTGTAGTTTTCTCCCTGTGCTTTCCATTGGCAATTCTGTTTATATATTTTCTGGCCGTTCAGATGTCCTCTTTGGGAAAAAGAACATGTGTAGGACTTTTGCCAACTTTTCTCTTATGTTCTACAGTTTCTTCTTATTGATAGAAGTTCTTTGTACATTCTGGAAACAAGCTGATTAACTATATTGCAAGTATCTTTGCCCCCTACTCTGTGGTTTGCCTTTTAACTCTTAATGGTATTTTTTAATAAACAGATCTTTTTAAAAGCTATTTTATTCAAGTATGGTTGATTTACAATGTTGTGTTAATTTCTGCTGTATAGCAAATTGATGCAGTTATATGTGTATATATATTCGTTTTCATATTCTTTTCCATTACGGTTTATCATAGGATGTTGAATGTAGTTCCCTGTATACAGGAGGACCTTGTTGTTTATCCATCCTACAGATGAGTTTGCATCTGCTAACCCCAAATTCCCTCCCCCGCTCCTCACCCCCTTTGCAACCACAAGCCTGTTCTCTGTCTGAGTCTATTTCTGTTTTGTAGATAAGTTCATTTATGTCATATTTTAGATATCGAATATGTTATAATATACAATATTTGTTCTCTCTCTGACTTACTTCACTGAGTATGATAATCTCTAGGTGCATACATGTTGCTGCAAATGGCATTATATCATTCTTTTTTATGACTGTGTGATATTCCATTACATACATATATCACATCTTCTTTATCCATTTGTTTGTCGATGGACATCTAGCTTGCTTCCATGTCTTGACTGTTTTAAATAATACTGCTGTGAACATGGGTTGCATGTGTCTTTTTGAATTTTAATTTTTTCTGACATACATGCCTAGGAGTGGGATTGCTGGATTATACAATAACTCTACGTTTAGTTTTCTAAGGAAACTCCACTTCCTTTGTGGCTCAGCTGGTAAAGAATCTGCCTGCAATGCAGGAGACCTGGGTTCGATCTGTGGGTTGGGAAGATCCCCTGGAGAAGGGAAAGGCTACCCACTCCAGTATTCTGGCCTGGAGAATTCCATGGACCTAGATTCCATGGGGTCACAAAGAATCGGACACAACTGAGCAACTTTCACTCACTCAAGGAACCTCCGTGCTGCTTTTCATAGTGAGTGTACCAATTTACATTGCCATCAATAGTGTAAGAGGGTTCTCTTTAACAGATCTTAATTTTAGTGTTGTTCCATTTACCACTTTTCCTTAATTACTGCCTTTTATATTTTATTTTAAAAATATTTTCCTATTCAAAGGTCAGAAAGATATTCTCCTATATTACCATCTAGAACTTTTCATTTTTAAGTCAATTACCCACCTAGGATTGACTTTTGTATACCATGTTTTGAGACTAGGATAATGCTAATTTTATCCATCAAGAAAATTACAGAGCAATTTTACTTTTGAATAGGAAAATGACTCCTACTCTTTAGAGATCCACCCTACTCTCCATCCACAGTTACTCCTGTCAGCTCGTTCATTTATTCATTCTTTGAAGAAGGATTTACTGAGCTGTATGAGAACTGTATTCCAGACAGTATTTAACAGTTCCTCATCCTCATCAGGCTCTCTGCATCACCAGCCTAATGCAGAACTTTCCCCTCTTCTTGTAAAGCTTTCCTTTTCCTTTGTGGTTTGGTCAGCTCCTATCATCTGTCCATTTCCTACTTTAAGCAGCTCTTCCTCCAGGAAGCCCTGTCTGGAGGGCTAACCTTTCTGGTTAGGTTAAGTCTCCTCCTTCATTTGCCATCGTGGCTGTTTTGTATTTGCTTGTGTGATTATCAAATTAATACACCTCTCCCATTAGACTGTGTCTCTCCCACTATACGTTCTCAACAGTAGCAGTGGTGACATTTGGGGCAGGCTAATTCTCTTTTTAAAAATATCTATTTATTTGACTGTGTTGGTCTTAGTTGCCACACATGGGATCTAGTTCCCTGACCAGAGATTGAACCCAGACCCCCTGCATTGAGAACAGAGTCTTGGCTAATGGAACACCAGGGAAGTCCCTGGACCAGGATAATTCTTTGCTGTGTGTGTGTATACCCATGTGTGAGGGGTGGTCTGTGCATTTTAGGGTGTTTTTTCAGCATCCCCTATCTCTATCCACTAGATGACAATTAGTGTTACTAGTGTTATTCGCTCAGTTGTGCCTGACTTCACTCAGTTGTGCCCGACTCTTTGCAATCCCATGGACTGCAGCCCACCAGGCTCCTCTGTCTGTGAGATATTTCTGGGCAAGGATACTGGAGTGGGGTTGCCATTTTCTTCTCCAGGGGATCTTCCCAACCCAGGGATCGAACCCGGGTCTCCTGCACTGCAGGCAGATTTTTTACCGACTGAGCTACAAGTAGATGACAATGCTGCTGCTAAGTCACTTCAGTCGTGTCCTACTCTGTGCGACCCCGTAGATGGAAGCCCACCAGGCTCCCCCGTCCCTGGGATTCTCCAGGCAAGAACACTGGAGTGGGTTGCCATTTCCTTCTCCAATGCATGAAAGTGAAAGTGAAGTCCCTCAGTAAGTGTCCGACTCTTCATGACCCCGTGGACTGCTGTCTGCCAGGCTCCTCCATCCATGGGATTTTCCAAGCAAGAGTACTGGAGTGGGTTTAGCACCCTTCAAACTGTGGCAGCCACAGTGTCTCCAGACATTGCCAAATGTTCCCTGGGGAGATATGAAATCTTCTTCCTTCCACTGAGAGCCACCACATTAGACTATGTTTGGTTTCTCTCAGTGTCTAGAATAAGGTCTGGGGACTTCCTTGGTGGTCCAGTGGTTAAGAATCTGCTTGCCACTGCAGAGGATATGGGTTTGATCCCTGGTCGAGGAAGATGCCACTTGCCACGGGGCAACTAAGCCTGTGGGCCACAACTACTAAGCCTGCCTGCTTACAGACCATACACTGCAACAAGAGATGCCGCTGCAATCAAAATCCTGCGCATGCGGCAGCAAAGACCCAGGGCAACCAAAAGTAAATAAACAGTGTCCGATACATAGTGGATACTTGAAAAATATTTGTTGAAGCTACTCAGTAGCAGGGTCCATGATTTCAGAAGGAATCAAAAGGTAGGATGAGCTGACATTCAAAAGAAGAGGCACCATTTGGGGACTAAAAATCTCAGTCAAGTGCCAAAGCCAGGGTCATCAGGCTGAGCAAATGAGATGGTGGCATTGATGAAAACTTTGGGAATTGGAAGTGAATGGAGTCCTGGAGGTGATGAGGTTTGGATGCTGGCCAGAGAAATGAGTTGTTGAGGTGGAAATGTCTGTCTGTTGTTGGGGCTAAGACACTGTACAAAGTGTCCCATGTAGGTTCTCTGCACTGTCCCTGAAACTGCTTCCAGACTGGGGGAAAGCCTAGAAAGAGGGCAAGACCACAAAGGAGCTGAAATTCTCATTGGCTGCTGAACAGGGTTCTGGGGAGGGTTGGGGTGAGCGGAGGTTGCTATGGCTGATGGCATGGCTTTCTGAGGAAGAGGGAGGGGTTTCCCATGAGGACAGAGTGTGGCGGTCTGGATCTGATTCAAGGGAGAGTAAGACAGATGCTGACGTCCCCTTGCCACCCTCCATCCTCAGGAGATGAGGAGCCCCCAGAGCATGGAGCGCAGGAGGTCCTCTCTCGGGGCAGCTGTCATTGGCTGCGTTTATTTCCTGTTAACGTTCACCCAGCAACACTCATAGGGTGGTTCCTGTGTCAACAGTCATTCACGTCTCTGTCTGTCAACCTTGTTTTCTGGCAAATTGCCTTCTCAGCCACTTTACGATAAACAGCCTGGGCTCTGCCTTCCATCTGTCAGCTAGCACCACATCTCTCCCCAGAGTTTGATTTCTAGATACCAATGCCACTCACTTTCTGATGACTTTCATGCCTCCTTCCTCTCTTAGCTGATTAGAAACTTCCTGCAGGTAGCAGGCTGTGCAGCTCTCTGTAGATCGAAATGGAGGTCAATTGATAATAAAGGCTGTCAGCCAAGGATAGGAATGTCGCTCTCCAGCAAGACCAGCTGACGGTTGTCATTCACAGACCAGAGAGCGAATCCGCTTGAGCAGCAGCATCCTTGCTCCACTTATCTGAATGGGCCGAAGCTTTCATGCGCTCTCTCTAATTAGCTCTGACTCCATCATCACCAGAGGGCTTCCCAGGTGGCTCAGTAGTAAAGAATCCGCCTGCCAAGCAGGAGATGTCGGTTTGATCCCTGAGTCAGGAAGATCCCCTGGAGAAGGAGATGGCAACCCACTCCAATATTCTTGCTTGGGAAATCCCATGGACAGAGGAGTCAAGTGGGCTACAGTCCATGAGGTCGCAAAAGAGTCGGATGCGACTTAGCAACTAATGAACAACATCAAACCGTCAGCAAGAGTGTGTCCATTCAGTACGGTTTGATCGAACCCCTCTGTGTGTTATGCCCTGATAGTGTCAGACTTTAGTGCCATGTGCTTCAGGAAAAACCGCTGTTTGCCTTGCAACAAATCAGAAGGTTGAGACAAGAAATTCACCGGGGTCAGAATCCCTAAATGCCCTTTCAGGGATGGGGGAGGGAAGAGATACTTTTCAAGTCTTTAAAATTTTAAGGTGTTCATTTATTTACTGCTATGGGTTCCTGGTGGCTCAGTTGGTAAAGAATCTGCCTGCAATGCGGGAGACCTGGGTTTGGGTTGGGAAGATACCCTGGAGGAGGGCATGGCAACCCACTCGAGTATTCTTGCCTGGAGAATCCCCATGGACAAAGGAGCCTGGCGGGGTGCAGTCGATGGGGTCACAGAGAGTCGGACACAACTGAGCGACTGAGCACATACATATTTGTTTCTAGAGTTCAGTTTTTTGGCCAGTATTTTATTATGAAAAGATTTTCAAACATACATTAATGTTGAAATAATTTTACACTGTACACCCTTAGAGTCTTGAATACCCAGGTTCTACTATTAAGAATTTGTCATTCTGGTTTTTTTTTGAATTTATTAATTTGGCTGCATTGTGTCTTCATTGTGGCAGGCAGGATCTTTAGTTGCAGCATGCAAACCCTTAACCGTGGCGTGTGGGACCTGGGATTTCACACTGCATAGCCACTGGAGCACCAGGGACGCCTCAGTTTATCATTCTTAAATCAAGTCTGGCCATCCAGTTTCTCCCACTCTCCCCTCCGAGCTTCTGCCTTCACATCTGACCTTGGAATGGATGGCTGGCTGGCTGTCGGCTCATGTTTGGGTACCCATTAGTCTCCTCCCTGGGTTGGACTAGGAAACATCCAAGCAGCAGCAGCCTGGAAGAGGGGCTGCAAACATTTCTGTGAATATCATCAGTACTCTGTCCTTCTCCATCTGAGATCTAGGATCTCATGGAAGAAAAGTTTTTGGTTTGAGGTTCTTTTGTCCAGACACAGTATCCTCTAAACCCAAGTCTGGGGGTACAGTGAGGAGATTGGGAAAGGACAAGCCATCCTCCAAGGAAAGTATCACCCAAATAATGGTTCTCATCAGCATGACCCAGCCCCTGGGGTACCCCATATGGCAAGGACACCCAGCCTGGGACCACGCATCTGGACCGTGGGCGAGCTGCTCACTCAGTGCTGCCCGGGTCTCTCTGCTGCCTCCGGAATGTGCCCGTTTTGTTTTTAGGAGTCTGTGTTCCTGGTAACCTGGTTAACAGTTTAGAGCAATTTCCCCAAAGTTTAGAGCAAGGACAAATGGAGATTCTTAATGATTTTATGCATTAGATATGGAGCCAAAGACACGGAATCATCTAGGGAAGTGATTGCCTCCTCCACTGTCTTCAGTGAGCTCAAGGGTAATGTCTCATGTTGGTGTTAGTGTGCTTTTAACATCTGTCCAACACTTTTCTGATGACTTTTTTTTTAAAAGAATAGGTTCCAGGCCCAGGGTTTTTGGTGTGCAAGAGGAAGGCGCCAGAATGAATAGAACATAAATGAGTTATTTTATTATCAATGTGCATATTTTTGCTGGTTTCCTTAAATTTAGGATTGATTTTTCCATTTCACAGTAGTGATTTGCATTGTTATTTATAGATGTGAGTGTGTGTGTGTTCAGCTGTGTCTGATTCCTTGCGACCCCATGGACTGTAGCCCACCAGGTTCCTCTGTCCATGGGATTCTCTAGGCAAGAATAAGGAGTACTGGAGTGGGTTGCCATTTCCTTCTCTTTTTAGATGTTTCAGTTCAGTCGGTTCAGTTCAGCCACTCAGTTGTGTCCGACTCTTTGTGACCCCATGAATCGAAGCACACCAGGCCTCCCTGTCCATCACCAACTCCCGGAGTTCACTCAGACTCATGTCCATCGAGTCAGTGATGCCATCCAGCCATCTCATCCTGGGTCGTCCCCTTCTCCTCCTGCCCCCAATCCCTCCCAGCATCAGAGTCTTTTCCAATGAGTCAACTCTTTGCATCAGGTGGCCAAAGTACTGGAGTTTCAGCTTTAGCATCATTCCTTCCAAGGAAATCCCAGGGTTGATCTCCTTCAGAATGGACTGGTTGGATCTCCTTGCAGTCCAAGGGACTCTCAAGAGTCTTCTCCAACATCACAGTTCAAAAGCATCAATTCTACGGCGCTCAGCCTTCTTCACAGTCCAACTCTCATATCCATACATGACCACAGGAAAAACCATAGCCTTGACTAGACGGACCTTTGTTGGCAAAGTAATGTCTCTGCNTGCTTCCTGACCTGCATACAGATTTCTCAAGAGGCAGGTCAGGTGGTCTGGTATTCCCATCTCTTTCAGAATTTTCCACAGTTGATTGTGATCCACAGAGTCAAAGGCTTTGGCATAGTCAATAAAGCAGAAATAGATGTTTTTCTGGAACTCTCTTGCTTTTTCCATGATCCAGCAGATGTTGGCAATTTGATCTCTGGTTCCTCTGCCTTTTCTAAAACCAGCTTGAACATCAGGAAGTTCACGGTTCACGTATTGCTGAAGACTGGCTTGGAGAATTTTGAGCATTACTTTACTAGCATGTGAGATGAGTGCAATTGTGTGGTAGTTTGAGCATTCTTTGGCATTGCCTTTCTTTGGGATTGGAATGAAAACTGACCTTTAGATGTTTATTTAAATATAAACACGATAAAGCAATTGTCCTTCAATTTAAAAAATAAATAAATACAAAAAAATAAACATGAGTTGGTTTAAAGAAAAACATTGTTTTATAGAACATTTATAACTTTTATAAAATAACATTAATAACACAGATGGCAAAAACTGGGATAGGATATACATTTGGCATATATGATAGTTAAGTACATAGCTCTTCACAGAACCCCAGTTCATCCTCACCCCACCCTCTGGTCCCCATTTTATCCTCCCTCTTAAGTCTCCCACTGAGAATCCCAAGAGGACCATCTGTGCTTCTGAGTTTGGGGAGGAGGGGGAGGAAGGGCTGCTGGGTGGCAAAAGCTCAGCTCTGGTCCCCAGGTCACCACGATGCCGGAGTACCTACGGAAACGTTTTGGTGGCAACAGGATTCCCATCATCCTGGCTGTGCTCTACCTGTTCATCTACATCTTCACCAAGATCTCGGTAAGATGGGGACGCAGCAGGTGAGATGCTCGTTACAGCCCATTGCTGGTGGCATCCGCTGCCCACCCACATTCTTCTCTTATTGAGGAAGCTTCTGGAAGGTTCTAGGAAGATGGGAGGGGTGGGGGCAAAGGGCAAGCAGGGGTGGAGGAAGTATGGGGAAAAGGTGGAGAGGACTCCTCCCCCATCTCCTGCCAAAGCTTCTTCAGCAACATCTCAGGATGGCACCCGACACTCAATGGGACTCCGAGAGCCCCGGGGTGAGTCTGTCATTTTCCTCCTGGGATCAGGCAAGTTATCAGCTACGAGTCATATGTGCTGACAGCCATTCAACCTGCCCCACCCTGACCTTTGGATAGGCAGATCTCCTGGAAAGCGGCCAAGAGCAGATGCTTGGCAATCTCCAGGAGGTGTGGCTCGGCCTGACTCACCAGGGTGCCATCTTCTCTTCAATCTGGAACTGGGGGAGACCTTGTCCGGTGTGAGGTGGTGTGGGGCAGGGTACAGGAACTCCATTCAATTCAAACAACAGTAACTGACTCTCTGCCAGCTCCAGATGTGAAAGAAAGACTTAGAAGGACAACACTTGCTCTCATCCTGGTGGGAATCTACAGACATGGGGAAGCCTTCCCAAGGGAAGTTACGTGTGAGAAAGATGCTGAGAAGATATAGAGAAAGAGGAATTGGCATTCCAGATGGATGGACAGAACAAGCAAGTTTGACTTGTTAGGGAAACGGTGTGTTTCAGCATGCCTGAGGGACTGGGAGCATGAAGTGAGTAAAGGAAATGAAATCAAGTGGCAGGCAAACTGGGAAGCACCTGGCATAGAGCTCTAACTTATTTGGACATTATCTGAGGGGCTCTTGAGAGTCCCTTGGACAGAAGGAGATCAAACTAGTCAATCCTTAAGGAGTATTCATTGGGAGAACTGATGCTGAAGCTGAAGCATCAATACTTTGGCCACCTGATGCAAAGAGCCAACTCATTGGAAAAGACCTTGATATTGAGAAAGATTGAGGGCAGGAGAAATGGGCAACAGAGGATGAGATAGTTGGATGGCATCACTGACTCAAGACATGAGTTTGAGCAAACTCTGGAAGATAGTGAAGGACAGGGAAGCCTGGTGTGCTGCAGTTCGTGGGGTTGCAAAGAGTCGGACACAACACAGCAATTGAACAACAATCTTAGGGGCAAAAAGGGAGCCACTGAAGAGTTTTGATGAGGAGGAGAGAATGAGATGATCATGATGGTATTTGATAAGGCTGCAGTGTGGAGGATGGAGTGTAGGCAGATCAAGAAGAGAAGCAGGAAGACCACTGAGGAGCTTGTATTAGCCTAACCACTGAGGAGCTTGTATTAGCCTAGTCACAGGATCTCAAACATAATCACTCATAGGGCTCCCATTTGAGACCCTTGATCTGGGAAGAGATGGGTGAAGAAAGGACAACATATGATGTTTCTGTGTTTCTCAGAATCAAGGCTAGGGCCTGAACCTGGGGAAATTGTGCTAAAATGTCCATTCATTCATACACCCATCAACTTCTCTCTAGGTTGACATGTATGCAGGCGCCATCTTCATTCAGCAGTCTTTGCATGTGAATCTCTACTTGGCAATAGTCGGGCTGCTGGCCGTCACAGCTCTATACACCATTGCAGGTACGACCGGACAAGGGGTGATGCTGGGAGAGGTGGTGGGCAGGGGCTGTGGTCCCTCCTATCTTTTCCTGGCTGGTCTTCTGATGTTCTAGTATGCTAAGACCTTGTTTTCATGAACTCTCAATCTGTTACCCTGGAAGATATGATTTATCTTGGCCATTGTCCAAAGGGAAAAGATTGTCTGATGGAAGGGAGGATTTCAAAATGCACCATACCTGCATAAAGCTATTTTCCATTTATTTCTTTAAGAACTTTTCCTTAGAACCTACTAAATGCAGAGCAGGTGGATTCACAAGCACTGTGCATAGCTGGACCACAAACCACTGCAATTTTGGAGCCTGAGGCTCGTCTTTCCCCCTAAGACTTGCATCCCAGAAGAGCGGCTGGTGGGGAACAGGGCCTTGATATCTACCTGCTTCTTCTTTTTAATAATATTTATTTATCTGACCGTGCTGGGTCTCCGCTGTTGCACACGGGCTTTCTCTGGTTGTGGTTACTCTCCAGTCTCGGTGCGTGGGCTTCTCACTGTGGTGGCGTCTCTCGTTGCAGAGCAAAGGCTCTAGGGTGAGAGGGCTTCCGTAGCTGTGGCACACAGGCTTAGTCGCTCTGCAGCATGTGGGATCTTCCTGGACCAGGGCTCGAACCCGTGTTCTCTGCACTGGCAGGCAGATTCTTATCCACTGGGCCACCAGGGAAGTCCTAGACTGGGCTTCTTAAAGAAGCATTGTAGTCTTAGGACAATACAAGAACAAGAGCAGGGGCTGCAGGGGCCCCTTGAGGCCCAGGCTTGAAGCTCCATAATATCCCCTTCCACCATATCTATTGGTTAAAGCAAGCCATTTGGCCAAGCCACATTTAAGAGGAAGAGAAATCAATTTCACCTCAATATGAAAGGAGCAGCAAAGCTACATGACAAAATTGGCAGGCACATGAAAAATGGATACTGTTGTGGCCATCTTTGCAGAGTCGACACTAAGACCTCTGTCCCATCAGGTCTTGAATTTCAAAGTTTCCTCTGCCACCGCCAGAGTAACTCCTCTCCATCAGAGTTCCTGACTATCGCCTCTGTGCTCATCTCCCCTCTAGGTGGCCTGGCAGCTGTGATCTACACGGATGCTCTGCAGACTCTGATCATGCTCATAGGAGCACTCATCCTGATGGGCTACAGTAAGTGGGGTCCCAGGGTCATTTGGGTGGATGACAGCACCTCTCTCAAGAAGGGACATCTGCTCTCTTCACAGTTTCAAACCCAGCTGGGGATTCCTGCTTGAGGCATTGGTTATTTTAGCTGGAAGAGAGCTGTGCTTATCATGGAAACTTAACTGTTTCTTAAGGAAAAATTAACAGATCTTCTTATACTGGTGTGGATAAATAAATAACAAAATAAAAGGAAGTAAAGGAATCATTCTTCCTTACAGGAAAATTCCAATTAATAAATGCAGGTGGGGTGAGGGAAATAGAATAACACCATTAGAACACCATAGTAACAACTGCTACAGGCCAAAGCCAACGATAAATGCTGAAGTTAGCAAGTGAAAGTATATGAAGAAATAGCATATTTGCTTGGTCTCGAAGCATCACACCCAAAATATGTATTAATTACAAGGGGACATACATCCACTTTACAGTGGAGAAACATGGCACCACTGTACTAAATGATCAAGATATAGTAACTGATAACACAATAATCAGATGTCCCTATATGTAGCTCCTGATATGGTCACTGAGAAGGACACAGAATCACCTCTGTGCCATTCTTGCTGAAATATATACCCTCAACTTCATCGTTTATAAACATCAGACAAATTGAGGGACATTTTACACACTACAATGACCAATATTCTTCAAAAGTATCAGGGGCATAAAAAATACAGACAGACTGAGGAACTACAAAGAGAGGAGGAAAATAAAGAAACACAGCAAATAAACACAAAGTAGGATCCTGAACTGACCTCCAGAAGAGTAAAAGAACATGAGTGGTGGAATTGGAACAGCTTCTATTGTAGCTAATGGTAATGCACCAAGGTTAATTTCTCAGTTTCCGTAATATTAGGAGAAGGGTGTATGGAAACTCTCTGTGCTACTTATACAACTCTTCTGTGTATCTATGATTATCTCAAAAGTTCAAAAATTAATACGTATTAAAACCCTTGTGATACAGATGTGCTATCATTTAATGCTCACAGCAGCCCACTGGTATTGGTATTACTGTTATTCCCTTTGCTGGATGAGAAAATTAGGGCACCAGCTGTTAGAAAAGTTGCCCAGTGTCACAGAGTTGAATTCAAAGCTAGAATTCAAAGCCAGGATTCAAGCCCCAGGCAGACTGACCTTAGATCTCACTCTCTTCTTTCCTTATCACACTGCCTGGTGATAAGAGTAGGGAGATAATGTGGTAATAACTTTATTGGGAAGAGTTGAGGAGCAGGAGTCAAAGAGTGTAGGCAAGAATTTTTACCTTAACGTTGTGTCTTTCTGCACAGTTATGCAGAATGTTGTGCCTGAGTTACTTTTACCTGTCAAACAAAATTTTAAAAAAATCATGGAATAATAAATTAGTTTTACACACACACACACACACACAAAAACAGCAGTAAGACTTGCTTATTATAAACTGTAACAGGAAATGTTCTGGACCCTTACAAAGAAGAAAAACTTCACTGGTTTATATAAAGAAGAAAACAAATGAGTAATAAATATACAAAGACACACTAGATAAATGTTGAGTGTGGTTGCTATCATAACATTTTGAACCTCCCAGTGCCACATGAGTGACTCATAACACTCAGGTTTTGGAGGCAAAAGAGCCAAAAGATAGACCTTCACATGGTTTGCTATTTAGCCAACTTCCTGATCTTTCTCAATGAGGAAGTTCCACTACTTAATTCATTATGATCAGTCAGGAAAGAGATTACCGATCCACCTTCAGCAACCTTCCTCATTCTGCTATATCAAAAAGCAGACTTTCTCCTAAGGTATCTGCAGGTTTTAAAATGTGGAAAATTGACTGACAATATATGCATGATTTTCTTTCTTTCTTTTTTTTTAATCATAAAGCTTATTTTATTTTTTAGAATTAATCTTTATTGGAATATAGTTGATTTACCATGCTGTGTGAGTTTCTGCTGTACAGCAAAATCAATCAGTCATATATATGTATATATATGTCTCCACTCTTTTTAAGACTCTTTTCCCATGTAAATTATTACGGAGTATTTGGAGAGTTGCCTGCGCTATGCTGTAGGTTCTTTTCAGTTATCTATTTAATATATATAATGTGTATATGTCAGTTCCAATCCCCTTGTTTATCATGGTTTTATTTCTGTGCCTTTAAACATTTTTATTTATTTATTGGTTGTGCTGGGTCCTCATTGCTGTGTGGGCTTTTCTGTCGTTTCAGCGAGGGGGGCTCCTTTCTAGTTGTGGTGTGCTGGCTTCTCACTGCAGTGGTTTCCCCTGTTGCTGAGCATAGGCCCTAGGGTGCACAGGCTTCAGCAGTTGTGGTTCCTGGGCTCTAGAGCACAGCCTCAATAGTTGTGGTGAAAGGGCTTAGTTGCCCTGTGGCATGTGGAATCTTTCCAGACCAGGAATCTAACTCATGTCTCCTGCATTGGCAGGTGAATTCTTTGCCCCTGGGTCACCAGGAAAGTCCTGTTTTTGTGCTCTGAATTCTGTTCCATTGGTCTACAGGACTGCTTTTTCCTAATATCATACTGTTTTGATTACTATAGCTTTGTAATATAGTTTGACATCAGGAAATGTGATGCTTCCAGCTTTGATCTTTCTCAAGGTTGCTTTGGCTATTCAGGATCTTTTGTGGTTCCATGTAAATGTTAGGATTTTTTTTTCTTTCTTCTATTTCTGTGAAAAATGCCATTGAAATTTAGATAGGGATTTCACTGCATCTGTGGATCACATTGAGTAGTATGGACGTTTTAACAATCTTGATCTTCCAGTCCATTTCACATGGAATATCTGTCCACTTGCGTCTTCTTCAATTTCTTTTATCACTCTTATTTATTGTTTACAGTGTACAAATCTTTTCACCTCTTTGATTAAACTGATTCCTATTTTATTCTTTTAGATGCAATTAGAAATATTGTTTTCTTTTCGTTGAAGTATAGCCAATTTACAGTATTGTATTAGTTTGAGGTGTAAATATATATATGTGTATATATGTTCAGATTCTTTTCCATTATAGATTATAAATTATTTAATATAGTGCCCTGTGCTATACAGTAAATCCATGTTGTTTATTTCATATGTAGTAATGTGTATTGGTACTATTTCTGAATATATCTTTCCAATAGTATTTGCTTATGTGTTTAGTCGCTCAGTCGTGTCCAACTTTTTGCAACCCCATGGACTGTAGCCCACCAGGCTCCTCTGTCCATGGAGATTCTCCAGGCAAGAACACTGGAGTGGGTGGCCATGTCCTTCTCCATGGGATCTTCCCAACCCAGGGATCAAATCCAGGTCTCCTGCATTGCAGGCGTATTTTTTACTGTCTAAGCCACCAGGGAAGCCTGAATAGTGTATAGAAACACCATTGATTATTGCATATTGATTTTGTATTCTGCAGCTTTACTAGATTCATTCATTTATTAGTTTTAACTGTTTTTGGTGGAATCTTTAGGACTTTTTATATATAACATCATATTATCAGCAANTATCAGCAAACAGGGACAACTTATTTTCAAATATTGGAGATTTTTCTGATATATTTCTGTTATTAATTTTTTGTTTAATTCCATTACAATAATAGAATATATTTTGTATGATGTTATTTCTTATCAATTTATTGAGGTTTGTTTTATGGCCGGAAACATTGCCTATTTTGATGAACCTTCCAAGAGTACTTGAGAAGAATATGTATTCTGCTATTGTTGGGTGTAGTGCTTTACAAATTTCAATTGGGTCAACTTGGTTGATAGTGTTGTATAAATCTTCTTTATCTGTATAAATAGTTTTGTCTTATTTTTCCATCAACCAGTAAAAAGGGGGTATTGAGGTCTCCAACTATAATTGTTGACTTCTTTCTCTTTTTAGGATTGTTATGAGCTCTTGGTGAACTGACCTCCTTATCATTAGGTGGTGTTCCTGTTTATCTTTGGCTGTATTCTTTGTTCTGGAGTCTAATTTGTCTAATATTAATATAGTCTGTCTAGCTTTCTCTTGACTTGAATGGTACATATTCAAGGTCCAATTACTGATAATTGGACCACAAATAATTATCCTTCCCTCCCACTACCACAAAATAATTTTTCAGGGAAAAAGGCATGACAAAAATTTATCATCAAAAATATTTTCCCCCAGTAGCCACTGTTTACCACACTTCCACAAAAATAAGCCAGGCTGCAAGTTACATATCATTCTTACCCAAATGGTAACACCAACCCCTTCTCTTCCATACCAAGAAACAAACAAACAAAAAATACCCAAGAAAAAAAATGAAACAATAAAGACAAACACAATCTTCCAGAACATAATCCAGTGAGAGCAATGTTATTTTGGGGATAACCTTGAATTTTTTTGATTAATATAATGAAGCAAATTATCTGCAGACTACAGTGCTTTATTATTTTTTAAGGACAACTCATGTTTGTGCCCAATGCTGTGCATTTTATGTGCAGTATCTCACTTAGTCCTTGCTCCAGTGCTGTGAGGTTGCCACTATATTATTCCCACTCTCAGATGAAAAACTGAATCTCAGATGGAGAAATGACTTTCTCAAGGCCATAGGTTACTTGGACCACTCTTGAAATACCATAAATTGGGATAGCTGAGAAGAAGTGTAGAGATGAAAGTATGTTTCCTTAAGGCAGAGTTTCTTACCTCGGGGTCCATGGACAGAATTTACAGGTTTTGTGAACCTTGGATGGGAAAGAAATCCATCTCTGTTTTCACAAATCTATCAGTGACATTTAGCATCTTTCAGTTATTAGTATAGGCAGCTCACCACAGGAATATTAGCAATATCTGTGACTTTGAAACCAAAATATAACCCTGATGTTTTTATCCAAATGCTGCTGTTTTTATCCAAATTTTATAATTGCTGCTGATGTATTGAAACACGGTTTGTGTCCATACTTACTTTAAAACTAGATTGTTATTTGACCCACTGTGTAGTCTTTGCATTTAATGATGCAAATAAATACATTACTATGTCTTAGTTCTCAAGGTTTGATGAGTGCCTTCAGTGTATTTGGTTTCCTTTATAATTGATGTATTTTGTATTAAGAGGAAATGGCAACCTACTCCAACATCCTCGTCTGGGAAATCCCATGGACAGAGCAGCCTGGCGGACTATAGTCCACTGGGTTGCAAGACTCAGACACGACTTAGCGACTTAACAACAATTTTGTATTATATATTTAGAAATATTATTCTAAGAAGCAATCCATAGTCACTACCAAAGGCATTAAAAATTTTTTTTTTTTAATAGGAGGCTAAGAACCTCTAAGTCAATTAACTTTCCTGTGGTTCTAAGTAGGATTTCACCAGTCTCCAACCATCCCCTCATGGGCTGCTGTGGATCAATCTGAGTTCCTGGCAAATTTGGGCTTCCTCTGAATTCTAGGTTTCGCTGCAGTTGGTGGGTTGGAAGGCTTGGAGGAGAAATATTTCTTGGCCATGGCTAGCAACCGGAGTGAGAACAGCAGCTGCGGGTTGCCCCGGGAAGATGCCTTCCATATTTTCCGAGACCCAGTGACGTCTGATCTCCCGTGGCCTGGGATCCTATTTGGAATGTCCATCCCGTCTCTCTGGTATTGGTGCACGGATCAGGTACAGGGCAGCAGGCTGAGCCCCCGGAATGCTTCCTTGAGGTGTCTAGAAGCTGAGTTTTTGTCCTTCCCCTATCTGTTCTCTTATTTCTCTACTACTCTACACCTAATCTTCTTATTCTTGCTCATGTGGCAAATCTGAAGCTGCTGCTTTTTGCAAAGGGAAAACATGATACATCCTGCTGAATGTCTGGAAAGACTCAGTAAGCAAAAGCGGTGCTATATTTTAAATAGAGGTTTTAGCTGACATTGGTATTATTTGCTCCGCAAATACTGGGTGTCCTCTCTGTACCAGCTGCTTGGAAGTCACAGGCAAATAAGGACACTCCGTCCTTGTAGAACTCACTTTCTTCTGACAGAAGTAGACGGCAGTAAATAAATAAATGGAAAATTACAAGGTGATAACTGTCATTAAAAAAAAAAAAGAGGTTGAGAGTGTGAGAGTGACATTTAAAATAGGGTGATCAGGGGAATCATGGTTGAGAAGTGACCTTTGGGCAAAGGAGGAGAGCAAGTGGGTTCTGGTGGTTGTCAGGGAAGAGAGTTTGGGGCAGAAGGACCCACCAAAGCCAATCCCTTAAAGCAAATATATAACTGGTGTAAAAAAAAAAAGAAATTAGAAAGGCAAAAGACACTGCTGTGGGTAAAAGAAGCCTTTTGTGTTAAAAGGTGGGGTGGGAAAGAATCCATATTTGCATTTGCTTGTATTTGCTGGAGAGCTTCCCAGGTTGAGCTAGTGGTAAAGAACCCACCTGCCAACGCAGGAGACATAAGAGACGCTGGTTCGATCCCTGGGTTGGGAAGATCCCCTGGAGGATGACATGGCAACCCACTCCAGTATTCGTGCCTGGAGACTCCCATGGACAGACGAGCCTGGCGGGCTACAGTCCATGGGGTCGAAAAGAGCCAGACACGCCTGAATGACTGAAATAGCATGGCACACACGTGAATGTGCTGAAGGAAACTCCAGATGGATTACCTAAAACTGAGTGTGATTACTTCCTGGGGTAGGTGTGCCAGGAAGGATGGGAACCATTTCACTGCACACCTGTTTATGCTTTCTCAGATTTCAAGCCCGTGAATATGTCATTGTTGAAATCAGTTTTTCCACTACATTAAAGATCAGCGATCTGTGTGCCATTTTGGAAGCTGTATTTCATATTCAGAGCTGATGAGACTTTAACTAAAATAATGATCATGGAGTTGGGCCACTGAACTGATGCAGAAGGCACTGTGGAGAGTGAACCTCGGTCACCCCCTGGGTGAGAACTCCTCTGAGTGAAGAGCCAAGACCCAAGGCAGAGATGGGTGCAATATCACCCCTTTAGAAAATCTCTCTCCCCTCTTGCCCCTCTCCCCTGATCTTTTCCTTAGCAAATATTGGGCTGGAGAGTTCAGCCAGTATTCAGCCCATCTGAACTGGGTGGGAGACAGCTCAGATGCAGGCTAAGAGCCTGGGCTTTCTAAACCTTAACAGGCTTGGACTCAAGTTCAGGTGGCATAACTTTGTTTAATATCTTCAGCCTCTGTTTTCTCATTAGTGGGATTACTAATAATTGCACAACAGAGAAGCACTGGGAATTTGCTCATAGTCCTTTCTGTTGGTGGGGGGGGGCATTTAATAAACCGTTAAAATCATTTACATTTTTGCTATGGTTTTATGCTACTGCTCTTGACAGGGGTCACCAGCTTACATTTATTAATCAATACGAATATTTCCTTGAGATGCCTCACCCCCTTACTAGCTGGGATTTCAGTGTACATCCCTTGAAGCCCACCTTCGACCCACCTCGTATTGTTCAAGAGCCTGGGGACTTAATCCACGATGACTCAGTCATCTTCTGGATGCCAGGGAGGGCGAGAGGGCCCAGAAAACCAAGACCCCCCGGCTCTTGGTCTTGTTGCTGCTGAGCTGGATTCTGTGACACCCAAAGGCTGTGTTATGTGTTAGGTCATTGTTCTGGTGATGCCCTAGGAGACGCACATTTTTTGTCAGCTCCGTATGTAGCTCACTTTAGAGCAGAAGAAAGGCAAAGTGGCATGCATGGTGCACTGATTGAGAGCGTGTTTTAGATCTTTCTGGGCAGAGACAGAAGGGCAGATCACAATCAATGACACTTAAATATTTACTGATAACTGTGCCATTTACCAGTAATTGATTGAAGCATTTCCTACGTATTAGCTCATTCATTTTCATCACATTTCTATGAGCTCTGCTCCATTACTTGGGTCTGGGGGTTGTCATACAGGGCCACACATTCTTCACAGGGCTTGTGGGGTTTTGAGCAGCACAACTCTCTTAAAACTTACTCAGCTGCCTCTTAAATTCCCCTCTGGAGGCTCCACTTCATGGGAATAAAAGGCAACATTCTTTTCGGTCACAGCTTTGAACCTGCCATCACAAGGGCTAGGTTTTCCAAAGCTATAAACTCTCCTCTCTGCTTCCAGATGGACTGACAAGGATTGAAGCTCGAATGCCTCTTTTGGCACTTTTGAGCGCCTGTGTTCAGTTGCTCTGTCGTGTCCGACTCTTTGTGACCCCAGGGGCTATAGTCCACCAGGCTCCTCTGTCTGTGGAATTCTCCAGGTAAGAATACTGGAGTGGGTTGCCATTTTTTTCTCCAGGGGATCTTCCCAATTCAGGGATCGAACCTGAGTCTCCTGTGCCTCCTGCCTTGCAGGCGGATTCCTATCACTGAGCTACTGGGGACGCCCCTTTGGCATCTTAATGAAGCCATTAAAAAAAAGTATTCTAGAGATGCTATATTGTTACATGTAACTACCACATTCTTAAGTATTCTAGAAAGCCCAGTGTATGTTTGGAGTTATGAGAAATGACAGGTAACAGTTAAATCAGCTTCTAGACAAAGACAGCTAAGTCCCCAGCTCGGGATAGACGGAGCCTCACTGTTCCCCCCCTCTCCTCAAACAAGCTGATTCCATGTTTTAGACTCGTTCATTGACTGCATCCAAACAAATAATAATAATCTATGCAGTTGAGGGAACACTTGTTTGCAAGTCACAGGAAAAAAAAAAACAAAAGACATCAAATTTAAACCAGCTTAGGAAAAGGGTGGGGAATTTCTTACCTCATGGATTACAAACTGCAGGAAGACATACTAGCCTTCAGAAACTCCTGGAACTTACTCTGGTATCCTTCTCTTTGGTCTTTATTTCTTACCTGCAGACTTCATTGTTTCTCATCGAGGTCCAGTGGAAAGAGACTGACAACTCCCAAAGTCCCAAATCCAAAAACCCTGGAAAGGCTCTGGTTGGCCAGGCTTGGGTCACATACCTACCCCTGGATTAGGCAGGATCTGTGCCCAAGAAGACAGGATAGCCATGTGGCGAGGGGGTGGGTTTCAAAAGAAGCCTGTGCCATTAACACTTTTTAAAAATGGGAAGGATTCCAGCTTTGTCCTGCTCACCACAGTACTAATGGTGGTAATGACATTTCACTCCTCTTGTCCACTGTTCACAGAACCAACTTATGGAAGCTCTGGTAGATGGCTCAGTGGCAAAGAATCCACCTGCCCATGCAGGAGACATGGGTTTGATCCCTCGGTTGGCAAGCTCCCCTGAAGAAAGGAATGGCAATCCACTCCAGTATTCTTGTCTGGGAAATCTCATGGACAGAGGAGCCTGGGGGGCTACAGTCCATAGGATCACAAAGAGTCAGATGTGACTTAGCGAGTAAACAATAATTCACCAAGGTCTCTGCAACTTCTCCAGAGGCTTCAAGACCCCAAACCTCAGGAAACAGTAGAGAAAGTTCTGAGTTCATGTAGATGCAATCTGAAGGCTAGAGCAGGATTTGTGGGGACCGGTCTTCTTTCTACTCAAAAAACACTCGCCAGCATGTCATTCCCTTTGAGTGGATAAATCTGTTTTTGCTATTCAAAATTTGGGTATATTGCAAAATCATCACCAAAATAAATGTAGTTATTTTTCATCACCATACATAGTTACAACTTTTCTCTTGTGATGAGACCCTTTTCAGTGTGATGAGAACTTTTAAGATCATCTCTTAGCAACTTAAAGATAGGCAACTCAGTATTAACTATAGTCACCATGCAGTACATTACATCCCTAGGGCTTATTTTATAACTAAAATTTGTGCTTTTTGACCCCCTTCACCCATTTTGCCCACCCCCACCCTTTGTCTCTGGCAACTACCAATCTGTTCTGAAGGGATAAATCTTGATAAGACGGACCTTATGCCTCCCATCAGAGAGAAGGGGGTCAGGCTAAGACCCAGGTGTACCAGTATCTCGTGATGAATTCATGTCAATGTTTGGCAAAACCAATACAGTATTGTAAAGTAAACTAAAGTTAAAATAAAAATTAATAAAAAATATATAAGCCCAGATACACCAATCCTGTTGGTGGAAATATCTCAGAACCTCTCTTTCTCTTCTATTCTCCTTCCAGTTCTTGCTTTTTCTGCCTTGGTGTAGCTCCTGCGGCTGGACCGCTGGGCCACGGGGATTGCGAATAAATGGGATGCTTCTTTGGAGGAGATAGATCCACTAGGCTCCTGAGTCTACTATGCCTGCCAAGAAGCCACGCACATCTAATTTGCTTTAAGAAAAAGTCATCTCAACTCCCAACCACCCCACTGTTTCCAGGTGATTGTTCAGCGGACTCTGGCTGCCAAGAACCTGTCCCACGCCAAAGGAGGCTCTCTGATGGCAGCATACCTGAAGGTGCTACCCCTTTTCATCATGGTGTTCCCGGGTATGGTCAGCCGTGTCCTCTTTCCAGGTAAGAAGACAGCTGGGAGGAGAGACTGTCTCTGAGTCTCAGACCCAGTAAAATGTTCCAAACAGATTACCAACTGCCCCATGAGAGTGAGACTGGTGTCCCTTCCTTGTGATTCCACTGGGGCATCTCCATTCCAGCATCTACTGACTCTGTGCTGTTTCCCAATGTTGGTTCAATGGGCATGTCCTATGGATGTCCCAGGCCAAACAGAGTGGAGACCTATCCAGGCCTTTGCCTCAACTATATATTTAATTATTTAGTTGACTGCACCAGGCCTTAGTTGCAAGCACTTGAGAGCTTTGATCTTTGTTGAGGCATGTGAACACTTGGTTGTGGCATGTGGGATCTAGATCCCTTACCAGGGATTGAACCCAGGTCCCCTGCATTGAGAGTGTGCAGTCATAGCCATGGAGCACTAGGGAAGTCCCTCAACTATACATATATATTTTAAAACCACAAACTAGACTAAATCTTGTCCCAGATGTCAGCTCCCTGAAATCTCACATGAGCGCACCCCTCACACTTTAGTGGTTTGGCAACTTCAGCCCAATAGAATCCTTCAGTTCAGTTCAGTTCAGTCACTCAGTCATGTCTGACTCTTTGCGACCCCATGGACTGCAGCATGCCAGGCCTTCCTGTCCATCGCCAACTCCTGGAGCTTGCTCAAACTCATGTCCATCGTGTCGGTGATGCCATCCAGCCATCTCATCCTCTGTCTTGCCTTCAATCTTCTCCTCCTGTCTTCAATCTTTCCCAGCATCAGGGTCTTTTCCAATGAGTCATTTCTTCCCAGCAGGTGGCCAAAGTATTGGAATTTCAGCTTCAGCATCAATCCTTCCAATGAATATTCAGAACTGATTTCCTTTAGGATTGACTGGTTTAATCTCCTTGCAGTCTAAGGGACTCTCAAGAGTCTTCTCCAACACCACAGTTCAAAAGCATCAATTCTTTGGCCCTCAGCTTTCTCTATAGTCCAACTCTCACATTCATATGTGACTGCTGGGAAAACCATAGCTCTGACTAGTTAGACCTCTGTTGGCAAAGTAATATCGCTGCTTTTTAATATGCCACAAGGGAAGCATAGAATCCTTGGCAGGGTACTTTTCTTAACAAAACTGGGGTATCAAACCTCTAAAGTATTTGCCTTATCTATAAAAAAAAAAAACTTGGTAGAGGAATGAGGTTTTCAGCATGGGGATTAAACAGGCCTAGGAGTGGAAAATGTTATTGGGAGCCATTGTGATGTCAGGAACTGGTGATCTATATACCTGTACCTGCAGACAGGTGCATCTGCTTCCAAAACCTGACTCTTAATCATGCCACTGTCTCTCTCAGGAAATCACATCTTAAGCTTTGGATCTGTATCGGGAAGATCAATAACAAGACCCTGATCCTCACTCATAGCAGTCAGCCTATCAGTGACGATTATTAAATGAAACATAACGCCACATTCCATGACCCTAGGGAGTTGTAACATCTCAGATGAGTCTGGTACTCATGAAAAAGTGAAAGAAAATCGATATCAAAACACTCTAGCCTATGGTACCAGCAATAAGTGAGAAATGAATTGGAGAGAGTGAGGCAGGGTGGAGATGGTGAGGTGGGCACGGTGGATTTGAAGGTCTTGATCAGAACTTCTCAAAGTGTGGTCCCCAGTCTAGCAGCATCAGAGTTGCCTTGGAACTTGCTAGAAAGGCAAACTTTTCAGACCCCATCCAAGACCTATCATGTCCAGGTCTTTGGGGATAGGGCCCAACAGAAGGTGGAGAATCCCTGGTCTAAAGGGCCAGGGGCCAGGCCAAGCCAACATTCCTACCCATTTCCACTCTTCTCTCCATCTCAGCTCCAGCAGCTCCCTACTGAATCTTCAGATGGGTCCAGCACTGCCTCAAAGGATGCTCTGATCCTGGGCTCTCATGAGCCTGGACAACATCCTCTTCCACTTAGTCTATCCGAAAAATAATACCCACTCATTAAGGAACACTGGTGGAAACCAAGAAAGAAGCAAAATGACCCTCAAAACAATGAAACATAAGAGTCTAGAAATGTACCTGTTTACAAAACCAATCATCTCCACCTCAGCTTTGGGATAAATTAAGGTTTTGAGTGCTAGCCATGATCCTAGCTTTATGATTTGGGGATGTTATTTAGCCTCTGTGGGTCTCAATTTGCTTGTCTTTAAAATAGGTGTAATAGGGACTTCCCTGGTGGTGCAGTGGTTAAGAATCTGCCTTGCAATGCAGGTTTGATCCCTGGTTGGGGAACTAAGATCCCACATGCCATGAAGCAACTGAGCCCTCCTACCACAATTAGAGTCCATACACCGCAACCTCATGGCACAGTGAACATGCTATGTGCCACAATTAAGACCTGCGGCAGCCAAATAAATAAATACATATTTTAAAAATTGATATAATAGCAATGTCTTCCCCACAGAGTTATGAAAATTACATGAGAAGGTATGTGTAGAGTGTTAATTTGCAGCATCTGCGTCACAGTACAACTTCTATGAATGCTGGCATTTTGGAAGAAGGAGTTTTGGTGCTGTGTTTGGATTGGACTCTGCTAGAGCCATCCTTTATTTCAAGCATCATAGGATCTGACAAGGGAATCCACTCAAGGAATGAAATGGTTGATTAATTCACCCAAGACACGTGAGCAGATATTAGTGAATGGTGGGTTAACGATCGCAAGGCTGTCGATTTCATTTATAACTCAAGCTGAGCCAAATAGTTTCCTTGTGACCAACATATTTTTCAGCCCGAATGAACAAACATAATTTTCTGCCCTAAACATGCATTATAAACTTTGTGTCACATGTTTCATGGTTGAAGCTTGCATTCCTAGAGGGTTAAACAAAAACTTGGTTGTTAAATGAATTATTTCAGGGGGAGTCTTGCTCCTACTTGGTGTCCCTTGAAGACAGGAGTTTTTGGGCAGTGAGAGTTTAAACTCATAACATGTGAATGTAAACAAGATCTTTGCCCTACCTGGGAGGCTCCCTACAGCCTTTTGGCCACAGGAATGTAACTATTTTCTAACCTTCTCCAAAGCTTCCTCAGACAAATCGTAAACAAGCCAAGAACTTTGACCTCTCAAAAGCATTTTTCTCAAAAAGATTGTTCCTTCTCAATACTTCCTGTCAAATATCATTTTTGGTCTGCTATCTAAATTTTGTCTAAACTGAATCAGAGTTCTGGAGGCATCTACATTTGTTCCATAGCAATTGTTATTATTATTTTAAAATATATTTATTTATTTATTTGGCTGCACTGGGTCTTAATTATGGTATCTTTGATCTTTGTTGCAACATGCCAACTCTTAGCTGTGGGCTGTGGGATCTAGTTCTGCAACCAGGGATTGAACCTGGGCCCCCTGTTTTGTGAGCGTGCAGTCTTAGCCACTGGACCACCAGGGAAGTCCCCTGTTATTAGTATTATTAATTGTGGACACAGCACCCTTTCTCACTCACGGATGTAAGTGGAGGGAAGGGTCCTGGCTTTGAGAAGACATAGCTGTGAGTGGAGAAATTTTACAAACACCAGTTAGTTCTTGGGCTTCCTCATGGATGAAGCGGTCTGGGATGGTTTCCATTTCTTAGATCTTCAGTTCAGTTCAGTTCAGTTCAGTCACTCAGTCGTGTCCGAATCTTTGCGACCCCATGAATCGCAGGCCTCCCTGTCCATCACCATCTCCCGGAGTTCACCCAGACTCGCGCCCATCGAGTCAGTGATGCCATCCAGCCATCTCATCCTCTGTCGTCCACTTCTTCTCCTGCCCCAAATCCCTCCCAGCATCAGAGTCTTTTCCAATGAGTCAACTCTTCGCATGAGGTGGCCAAAGTATTGGAGTTTCAGCTTTAGCATCATTCCTTCCAAAGAAATCCCAGGGTTGATCTCCTTTAGAATGGACTGGTTGGATCTCCTTGCAGTCCTAGGGACTCTCAAGAGTCTTCTCCAACACTACAGTTCAAAAGCATCAATTCTTTGGCGCTCAGCCTTCTTCTCAGTCCAACTCTCACATCCATACATGACTACTGGAAAAACCATAGCCTTGACTAGATGGACNAGGCCTCCCTGTCCATCACCAACTCCTGGAGTTCACTCAGACTCATGTCCATTGAGTCGGTGATGCCATCCAGCCATCTCATTCTCTGTCATCCCCTTCTCCTCCTGCCTCCAATCCTTCCCAGCATCAGGGTCTTTTCCAATGAGTCAACGCTTCGCATCAGGTGGCCAAAGTACTGGAGTTTCAGCTTTAGCATCATTCCTTCCAAAGAACACCCAGGGCTGATCTCCTTTAGAATGGACTGGTTGGATCTCCTTGCAGTCCAAGGGATTCTCAAGAGTCTTCTCCAACACCACAGTTCAAAAGCATCAATTCTTCGGCGCTCAACTGAATCACTTTTCTGTACACCTGAAACATTGTAAGCTTCTGTATTATACAACCATCCTTCAAAAAAAAATTTTAATTGAAGAAAAGAACCAACAGTACTAGGTTTTAAAGTTGTGATGTACTTTAAATGTTCACATTTATTAAACTAATAGCTTTAACCGAGATAAAATTATAAAGACCAGCCATACAAGCTCATCTGGAGATGACATTGCTGCCAGTGAATTTAAGGTTCTTTCTTTGTCCCCAAAGATTTCAGAGACAAAGCAGAGAGGTTGGGAAGATAAAGTGAGAGTTTATTTAAGCAATGGAGACAGTGGGCAGACAGGTGAGGAGCCACCACCCTGGGATTCTTTATTATCGGTGTTGAGGGTCTTCATACAAATGAAGGGGTAGAATATTCCCTGAGGAAAGAGGAGTTTGGAGTTTGTATTCCCTGATTTTAGCCCCAGTTCCATTTTCCCAAGGGGAGGAGGGATTTTCGTCCCTATTTAGCTGAAATCAGAAGTGTCATGGCATCAGTGCATGGTGGGTGCTTCTTATCTGTAAGGCCAATTTGAT
Organism: Redunca redunca; assembly: GCA_006410935.1. NCBI lineage: Eukaryota > Metazoa > Chordata > Mammalia > Artiodactyla > Bovidae > Redunca > Redunca redunca. The sequence continues at coordinate 252,342 of SJYQ01008873.1, read as the reverse complement.
TGTAATAAGAACATACTAAGCAAAAGGTTGCCTTTGGAGGCAGGCGATTCCCGCCTTTCCCCAGCTTTCTTTGTTACCTGAACCCTACAATATGTCATTTCCTGTCAGTATGGAGTTTCCTGCTTTCCTTCATCTGCCTCACTGTTTACAAGACATTTACAAGATTTCCTGCCACCTGGCCCCTGCCCCCATTTCCCTGCTCCTACCTGGCTGCCTGCCTGCAGTAACCCTGTCAAGCACCTGTGTTCAAGGCCACTTGTGAATTCGAGGCCTCAATTACACGTTCATCATGAAACTGGTATTGCATCAGAACCTGGGAGGAGATGGGTGTGGGCAGCGATGGGCTCCAAGCCCATCCCTAAACTGAGTCTTGGGGGTAGTTGCTACTTGCTATCGGAGGTGGGCTGGAAGGCAGTGTCACCCATCAGAATGAGGAAGTAACACAGAGGGACGGTCTGGGAGTTATGTATGGGAGTTACCCCTATTAATAGATCCAGCTGGCAAAAGAGATATGAGGATTTGTAAGTGGTCCAGCAGGGGTGAGTGGTGATGTTTTGGCATGGAGACAGTGGTGAGGAGCATAGCTCAGCTCAGATATGAGGAGCTGAGGAAGACAGAAAATAACAAGAAAGCTCGCCTTCAAACATGTGCCAGACCACTGAAACTACCTATACTCTAGGCCTTCTCTGAAACTTTGGATTGGGAGTTGCAAGACCTGTCTCCATCATGACCTTGCTGGGTGATTATAATCAGGTCCCTTCCCGTCTCTGAAGGTAACACTAATAATGAGATAGTGAGCCTCTTCCCAACAAAAGTGTATTGAGCAGATAGTCTGCACTGAAATTGTTTCGTGGCCGTTCAGGGGGGCTCCAAAGAGCTCCTGGTACCACAGTCCTTTTTGTCTCAGCACAAAAAAAATTCCGTGAGAAGCAAGTGATGGATAAGAAGTGATTTCTTAGAATAGAACAGTTGTAAGTCTTACAAGCAGGTGGTGTAAGTCTTACAAGCAGGTGGGCGGGGGAGTGCCATGCCCCGAGAACTTACTGGGCTACAGTTTCATAATCAAAGGAAAAGTAGGGGGTGGGAGAGGAACTTGTCTTTCTTCAGTAGACTTTCTTGCCTGTCTTTCTTGCTTCCAACATGAGTTCCCTCTCCAGGTTGCGCAGAGGACTTTTCTCGTCCCTGCAGGGTCAAGCTACGTCCACAAATTATTGTTTTTCATGTGTGCAGAGAGCTTGCCTTAGGAATCAGTAACTTGCTGAGCTCACTGGGTAGGCTGTGGGCCTCGTGTCACCATTGTTTTATTGTTTACGGGGCAGGTCCCGTGCTTCCGTTGCATGGTTTTGTTGCTAAGCCAGCCTGCTTGGTTTTGTGGTTGAGCAAACCTGCTACCTTGAGTAATCATTAACTTACAAGGCTCCCCTATGTATATTTTTTTACATACAATCCCCTAGTGGGATTAACTATTTAATCGTCTACTTTGTCCCTTTACTCTGTCCCTATCAGTACTACACATTAATAATTTTTTTTTTTATCTCTTTCTATCTTGTAAGCAAGAGGTCTATGCTTGTATGCTTTGGATGTATTCATAGTGATAACACGTAGAGATGAAGTAGAAGTGCCAGGAATTCTGGATGGATTTACATTAGAAAATCAGAATGCTGCTTGGGAGAGGAAAGAATTGATACAGAAATGGAGAAAGAGGAGGCGAGAAAACTTCCGAGTGGGTAGAGTTTTTATGAGTCTAAAATGAGGAACAGCTGTTGAACTATATGTGCTAGTGGGAAGGAGATGGGGAAAATTTTAAAAATATTTGCCATGTGTCAAATGATGGCATTCTCCTTTGCGCTTCCAATAAATTTAGGTAAAGAGGTGAATTGCTTGTGTCCTTCTTAGGGAGTTAAGGAACCTGATGTAGAACACTGTGCTGAGACTGCCTGTGAGGTGTCAGCTTTATTGAAATTACAATAAAAGCAGTTGAAATGAGCTCAGCACTTCCTTCCCACATCTCAGACTCTGTGCTGAGTGTGTTAACATGTACTGTCTCAGTCCTCACTATAATTTTATGAAGTAAAGTTCCGTTACTGTCCCATTTCACAGATACAGCAACTGAGGTCCAGGATGGTTGAGTGAGAAGGCCATGGTTTATCAAGTCTGTTGTTTAGTCGCTAAATCATGTCTGACTTATTGCGACCCCATGGACTGTAGCCCGCAAGGCTCCTCTGTTCATGGGGTTTCCCAGTCAAAAATACTGGAGTGGGTTGCCATTTCCTCCTCCAGGGGATCTTCCTGACCTAGGGATCGATCCCATGTCTCTTGCATTGGCAGGCAGATTCTTACCACTGGGAAGCAGGCAGATTCTTTACCACTTAATCAAGTCCAGGGTCCTTTTTATTTCATTGAGCTCTACACTTACACGCAGTAACCCTGTCTCCTGGTGCTGACCAGCGCCAGGCGGTGTTTTGGCTGGGCCTGGGGCTCTGAGGGTCCAACCAGCCATCTCTGGGCTTGTTTCCTCCACAGACGAAGTGGCTTGTGCAGACCCAGAAATCTGCCGGAAGGTCTGTAGCAACCCCGCCGGCTGCTCTGACATCGCGTATCCCAAGCTTGTGCTGGAACTCCTGCCTACAGGTAACGATCCATCACCCTTCAGCTGAGTCCCGCCGAGAAAGGAGGACCCTGGCTGGGCTCCGGTCCGAGGTGGGGGACAAGATGCGAGGGCTCCCAGTTGAAGCTCAGGCCCTGGCTACACAGGGGGCTGTGCCAGCCCCACCCACCTCCGTGTCCCTCCTCTCGGCTCCCAGCCCTGAGTTCTGCCTTCTCAGCACTGAACCTCTCAGGACCAGTTAGCCGCAGACCTGGGCAATGGGGTCAACAGTGAAGGCAGAAAAAAGCCCAAGGCCCATAGAGCTCCCTTCTGCCCCCAGGGCTCCGCGGGCTCATGATGGCTGTGATGGTGGCGGCGCTCACGTCTTCCCTCACCTCCATCTTTAACAGTGCCAGCACCATCTTCACCATGGACCTCTGGAACCATCTCCGGCCTCGGGCATCTGAGAAGGAGCTCATGATTGTGGGCAGGTACGGTCTTACTCTGGTGGCTCAGACGGTAAAGCGTCTGCCTGCAATGTGGGAGACCTGGGTTCGATCCCTGGGTCAGGAAGATCCCCGGAGAAGGCAACGGCAAGCCACTCCAGTTACTCTTGCCTGGAAGATCCCGTGGATGGAGGAGCCTGGTAGGCTACAGTCCATGGGGTTGCAAGGAGTCGGACACGACTGAGCGACTTCACTTTCACTTTTCACAGTCTTATTGTGTGGGGCCGGGCAAGAGTCTGAAAAGTCAGGATAACCCAGGGAGGAAAAAGCTGAGCCATTCAAAGGGAAAGTCCAAACAGTGGCTTCTCCTGGTTGGCTCAGCCCCGCTCTGATGGCCAAGCTGATGGACACCAGGACCCTGTGGATGAGTAAGGCATTCATTCATTCAAGAGCACCTCCTATGTGCCAGGTGCTGGGCACATAGCAGGGAAAAGAAAAGACTCGTTTTGCTTTCTTGGAGCTAGAAGAAGAAAAGCAGAAGTAAACAGCTGGTTTTAACTGCAATGAATATTATGACAGATGAGCCAGGAGAACTAGGGCTTCAGAGGAAAGTCTCTAACTTGGGTTGGGATTTGAGGGGTCAATAGGAGATAGCCAGGTAAAAGCAAGGAGGGTGTTCTGGAGGTCTGGGGGAAGGTTTCTCTACCAAGTCTTCTGCCAACTCCTGAAGCGTAATGCAGGGAATGAAAATGAGTGAAGTGAGTGGCATGCACATTGTATGCAAAATGTATGCTGACAAGCATCTCGGGGCTCTGCTTCTCCAGAAGGTGCATTCCCAGGGGCTGTCTCAGCCATGGTTGAGGGAAAGGTATGACAACAGAAGGCATCTCTGGTATCTCAGATGGTGAAGAATCCACCCACAATGCAGGAGACCAGGGTTCGATCCCTGGGTCGGAAAGATCCCCTGGAGAAGGAAATGGCAACCTGCTCCAGTATTCTTGCCTGGAGAATTCCATGGACAGAGGAGCCTGATGGGCTACATACAGTCCATGGGGTTTCAAAGAGTCGAACATGACTGAGCCACTACTGTGACATCAAAAGCATATTCCGTTAAAAAAAAAGAGAGAGCTAAATTAGATCTCATCAAAACCCAAAACTTTTTCACTTCAAAAGAAAATGAGAAGGGGACTTGGGTGGTCCAGTGGTTAAGACTCCGAGCTTCCAATGCAAGGGGCTTGGGTTCGATCTCTGATCAGGGAACTAAGATCTCAGATGCCATGCAGGATGGCCAAGAAAATAAAAAAGGAAAAGAAAGGAAAGAAAGCAAATGAGAAGATGAGTCACAGATTGGGAGAAACTATTTGCAAGCCAAATATTTGACAAAGGACTTGTAATCTAGAACAATCTTCACCATGAGATTGTAATCTATTTTCTAATCTAATTTTATATAATCTAATTTTCACAAAGATTGAAAATGACTTCAGGATACCACTGTACACCCACTAGTATAGCTATAATTGAACAGCAGATAGGGAGGCAGAGAAGTTGGAATTCTTGTGAACTGCAGGTGTTAATATATGATGGTTCAATTGTTCAAAACAGTTTGGCATTTTCTTAAAAAGTTAAATATAAACTTACCATAGGACCTAGCAACTGCATTCCTAGAAATAAAACCACATGTCTGCACAAAGACATGTATACAAGTGTTCATAGCATCAGTTTTTACAAGAGCCAGAAAGTAGAAGCGATCTAAATGTCCACTTATGGGTGAAGGATAGGTAGTGTCACACAACGGCGTATCCACGGCGTATCCACTTAACAGAATGTTTTCAACAATAGTGACACAACGGCGTATCCACTCAATGGAATGTTTTCAACAATAGTTACACAACAGCATATCCACTCAACGGAATGTTTTCAACAATAAAAAGGAATGAAATACTGATACATGATATCTGGTGAACTTCAAAACATGCTAAATGAAAGAAGTCAACTGCAAAAGACCATGTATTGTATATATTGTATACCATTTATGTGACATGTCCAGACAAAGCTATAGACACAGAAGCCCCTAGGGGGCTTCCCTGGTGATTCAGATGGAAAAGAACCTGCCTGCAATGCAGGAGACCTGGGTTTGATTCCTGGGTCAGGAAGATCCCCTAGGAGGGCACGGCAACCCATTTCAGCATTCTTGCCTGGGAAATCCCAGGGACAGAGGAGCCTGGTGGGTACAGTCCATAGGATCACAAAGAGTCAGACATGACTGAGGGATTAACACTTTCATTTTCTTTCATAGAGATAGAAGCAGATAGAAGTGCTTCTTTAGGTTGGAAATAAGAATAAACTGTAAATGGGCATGAGGGGATGTTTTTGGAGTGAAGTATATTCAAAAGCTTGATTGTGATGTTGGTTACATGACTATAAATTTACCAAAATTACTTGATTGCACACTTACAATGGGTGAATCTTATGTAAATTCTACCTCCAAAAAGCTATAAAAAGAGACAAAACTAATGTGTGTGGGGGGGTGTGTCTCTCATCCAACCAGGGTGTTTGTGTTGCTTCTGGTGTTGGTCTCCATCCTCTGGATCCCTGTGGTCCAGGCCAGCCAGGGCGGCCAGCTCTTCATCTACATCCAGTCCATCAGTTCCTACCTACAGCCACCTGTGGCTGTGGTCTTCATCATGGGATGTTTCTGGAAGCGGGCCAATGAAAAGGTAGCTCTGGATCAGCCCTTCAGTCCATTGGATGGGAGAGGAGGGACTTGGAGAGGGGACACTCGGATGTCAGGTGTCATTGTGGGGCAGGGGTGGGGGGTGATGAGATCTGGGGAGAAAGATCCAGGGAGGATGTAACCTGGCTTTTGAAAACAAGCAATGCAGCTTCTACTTTGATGCATTTTTGTCTTTCAAAAGGGAAGCTGAATTAACAGGGAATTATATGTAATGGATCAATTGTATGTAAAAGATAAGCAGATAAGTAGCTCCCACCCTTTTTGAATCACTGACCCGTGCAGAGATCGTCATGGTAAAGACCAGCTCTGGAGAGGGCTTGCTGAGCTTTCCAGAGGCATGTGTCTAAGATAGCTTTGCTTTGCTCTGCCTTGCAGGGCGCCTTCTTCGGTCTGGTCTTAGGCCTCCTCCTAGGCTTGGTTCGGCTGATCCTGGACTTCATCTACGCGCAGCCTCGCTGTGACCAGCTGGACGACCGCCCAGCTGTGGTGAAGAACGTCCACTACCTCTACTTCTCCATGATCCTGTCCTCGGTCACCCTGACCACTGTGTGTGCCGTGAGCTGGTTCACAGAGCCGCCCTCCAAGGAAATGGTACTTTGGGGTTTGACCCTATAGCCATTGAGACCCTTCCCTTCCAGAAAACCAGGACTGATTTTCAAAAAGCTGAAAAGTCCAGGGTTCAGTCTTTGGAGGAACTTGATTTCAGAAAAGACCATCTGAATCCGTTGGTCACCTCTTCTTTTTTTTTAATTTATTATTTATTTTGGCTGCACTGGGTCTGTGTTACGGCACACGGTCTTCTCTAGTTGTGGCTCGTGGGCTCCAGGGAACACAGGTTCAGTAGTTGTGGTGTGAGGGCTTAGTTGCTCCATTGCACGCAGGATCTTGGTTACCTGACCTGGGTCTCCTGCATCAGAAGGCAGACTTTTAACCACTGGACCACCAGGGAAGTCCCTTCTCACCTCTGTTCCTATTCTCCAGCCCCTAATGGGGTCAGCAGCTTCTAGGATACCTCCTCTCTTAGTCTCATTAAACAAAAGCATAAGGATTTTAGTCCCAGCATTTCCAGTGAAGCTGCTCATGCCCATTGATGGAGTCAGCCCAAGACACATGGTCACTCATGAACCAACCCACTTGCTGTGGCCAGAGAAATGGATGAGCTGAATGCTGGTCACTGGGTCCCACACATCCCTGGGCTGGGGTTAAGCTCTTATTAGAATGAGGGAGGGTGAGATCCCCACAAGAAATGTGGGGCTTTCAAAGAAAGATGGGGAATGAGTGGGGGAAATGTCCATTGATTCTGAAGACTGCAGGGAGCTGAGGCTTGTTGGAAGGTGGAGTGGGAGGGGGAGACTGGAAGAGACTTGGACATGAAGGCTGAGCCTGGGGTTGGAAGGAGGTAGGAGAAAGGGATGAACATCACCACCCACCTCCATCTCACAATTCCTCTCTGCTCCATAGGTCAGTCGCTTGACCTGGTCTACTCGCCATGACCCTGTGGTCCAGAAGGAACAGGTGCCATCAGCCACTCCCCCGCCTCTTACCCTTTCTCAAAACGGGACACCAGAAGCCAGCGGCACCAACATCCAGTTCGAGATGGTTCAAGAAAACATGTCCAAAACCCACAGCTGTGAGTTGCCTTTTTCCTAGGTTACAGTAGGAACCTCAAGAAGCATTATGTGTTTAAGAGGAAATTTTTCTATCATATCACTAGCAAGTAAAGGGGCCCAGTTGACATTTTAGCATCTCCTCATTCCCAGGGTCTGGTCTTCCCTCACTCTCTGGCCACTGAAAGGGTTAGGAACTTTTGACAGATGCTTCAGGTGGGCAATGAGAGCCAACGTTTGTTGAGTGCCTACTAAAACACAGTTCATTTGATCCTTGTGAAACCCCACGTGGTAGGCGGGGGTTACTGCTGGCATTCTCTAAATTACTGGTTTTAAACTCTCAGCCTGCAGACATATTTTGGTTTAGGCCACTTACTCTTTTAATGTGAGTTATTTAAAAGTAGGGAGATTTCATAGCATTTCAGATTTCTACCTTCTTTTGAATAACTAGAAGATCTGGCAGCATGGAGCCCATTTGCCTGCCTGGCAAAAGTTGCCTGGAGGTGGGAAGCAGCTGGTCCTTAGACCTGGGATGTACAGTTAGTCAAAGTCCCCAGCAGGCCCTTCTGCCTACATGACCCCAAGCCTGTGGCTGTCATTAATCACCACACATGGCTTCTAAAGGAGCTTCCCTGGTGGCTCAGTAGCAAAGAATCTGCCTGCCAATGCAGGAGACTCAGGTTCAGTCCCTGGGTCAGGAAGATGCCCTGGAGGAGGAAATGGTTACCCACTCCAGTAGTCTTGTCTGGGAAATCCCACAGACAGAGGAGCCTGGAAGGCTCCAGTCTATGGGGTCGTAAAGAGTGGGACATGACTTGATGACTAGACAATAGCAAATGGCTTAAAAAAATAACTGTGGCTATGAACCCATGGCATCATATAGTGGGAAATGCAAGGACAGATGCAGAAGGCCATGTGCTTCAGGAAAAATGAGAGAGAGAATCTTCCTTGGTAGAGGTGATGTGTGTAAGAAGCAAATCAGCTCCTCTGACTCCCATAGGCCACCTGCCTGGCTCCATCTGCAGTTGATTTCACAGCCCCAGCTCTGAGTGGAGACAGAGTTCCCTGCGAGAGTGCCCGTCTCCCTTCAGCCTCTGGCAGGCGGTGCCACACACAGAGAGGGAGTCAGATCAAGCAGGTCCTAAACCCATCTCTGCCTCTGCTGACCCGCTCTGTGCTTCACTCAAGTTAGTCTGAGCCTCTATCTAAGAGGCTGAAATTCATCTGAAATTCTGTACCTAAACATGAAAAGTCTGAAAACACCAACCTTTCAGAATTCAAGTCTTCCAGGATTGAGTATTAACAAGTACCTTCCAGAAGAAGAACATAAAGTTTTTATCACAGTGTCTGAAACATACTGGGAGAGACTCTCTTCCCTCTTGTCTGGGAGACACAGCTCACCCTTATGACCTTTATCTGTTATGTTCGTTTTAGGTGACATGACCACAAAGCGGTCCAAAGTGGTAAAAGCCATCCTATGGCTCTGTGGGGTGGAGAACAAGGGCAAGGAGCAGGCACCGAGCAGAGTGGACCCTATCATAGTTTCCCTGGAAGAAAACCCCTTGGTGAAAACCCTTCTGGACCTCAACCTCATCATTTGCATCAGCTGTGCCATCTTTCTCTGGGGCTACTTTGCTTAACGTGGGGGTGAACCCAGGGGTCTGAGCTCTCATTTGTTATCAATGTTCCGATTTTTTTAATGAAGGAGAAAAAAATAATAAAGCTTTGTTTGTTTACCACTCGGCGTCAAAGCTATTAATGGGCCATCTTCAACATAATATTTAGCCCTTGTTTTATTTATTTTTATCTATCTATTTATTTATGGCATTGGATCTTAGTTTCAGCAGGTGGGATCTTCATTCCACCAAGCGGGATCTTTCCTTGAGGTGCATGGACTCTCTGGTTTGTGATTCGCAGGCTCAGTAGTTGCGGCACGGGGAATTAGTTGCTCCGTGGTGTGTGGGAGCTTAGTTTCCCGAGCAGGGATCGGATCTGAGTCCCCTGTATTACAAGGTGGATTCGCAACCATTGGACCACCAGGGAAGTCCCTAGCCCTTCTTACAAGGGAATGAAGGTTAGAAGCTGGAAAAAGAAGAGTAAAGGCTTCCTTGTCTCAAAAGGCAGTCATTTACTCTTTCTGTCCATCATGTAATATCAACAGCCAAACCCAAAAGGTGAGACAAGCAGAGACTCCCAGCCCTCCAGGAGACACATCTCCTGGGCTGAGTGAACTCTTCCCAAGCTCATCTTCCAAGCACGAGGAACGGGACCTGCCTTCTGTCTCCTGCCTTTCACTCCTGCTGGCTTTGGGTGAAGAAATAGCTGGTTCCCAAAGGTTTTCTCACTGTGAAGTTTGCACCTCTCTCTGATCTCTGGGAAACAGACCTGAGTTGGTGTCCTGGAATCTTGTGCCCTAAGAAAATCAGGGGATCGGCTGCACGTCCCAAGTTCTGCCTTAGCTTGGGCCTTTCTGCTTGACTCACCACAATGCTGTTCCCCTAAAACAAGCACCACAGCCACAAGGATCTAAAGTAAAAATCTGACAGTCACTCCGCTCCTCCATCCACAGCCCGCTGCTCGCTGGTTGACTCTGAGGCCCTTCACACCCTTCACACTCCAGCTCCGGTTTCCCTCGCCAGGCTCACTCCTTGCCCGTGGCTCACCACCCTGACCCACCCCCACTCACCCCCACTTCTGTGCTCTCTCTCACCTCACAGGCCATTCCTAGCACCTGGAGAGCCCACTTCTCCACTCCTCTCTCTACCAACAGGGACCTTCCTCCCACGTGTTTCCATGGTCCACCCCTCCCCATCCCCCAGTCTCTCCCTGCTTCCAGGTATCTGTTTGCAAGCTTCCTGCAGGCCAAGACCACGTGTGTGTGGTTCAGCTTGGTTCCCCAGGGTCCAGGTCAGTGTATGGAAGAGTAAGCCCATGGTATTCACCTAAAGAAGACATAGAAATCATTATAAGACACAGCTTCAATTCTAAACATCCTTAGGTGAAAGCAAGAATGCTGTTTCTACCATGAAATAACATGAAAACCACTTTGGGTCATCCAAATATAATTTATTGATACGTATGAAAACTGCATTCAAATACAAATATAGAAGGTAAAAACAGAACTCTGATGAATTTTTGTTTTTGTTCTCAAAATATATTTGGCTCAAGTATATCCTGTTGGGTCATTGGTGACATTTTGACGTAGGTGATGGGTAGACCCCAAGGTGACCCTCAGTGATCCTCACCTCCTGGTGTCTTGCTCTTGTGTAATCCCCTCCCCTTGAGTGTGGACAGAGCCTGCGACTGCTTCTAACCAACACTATATGGCAGGGGTGATGAGATGCCGTCTGTGATTGTATTACAGCACGCAGACACTGTCTTGCCAGCAGACTCACTCTAGGGTCTCCTTGTTGACTTGAAGTAGCAGCCTCCCTGCAGAAGCCCATATGATCTGGAACTGCAGGCAGAACTTAGATCACGGTCAGCAAGAAGCACAGGCTCTCAGACCTTGTGGTCCTACAGTAAAGCACAGGACTTCTGACAATATCCCGAGGGAGATTAGGAGTGGGTCCTTCCCCAGTCGGACCTCCAGATAAGACCCCAGACCCATTTGACCCTTGACTGCAGCCTTGTGAGACCCAGGCAGAGGGGCCAGCTAAGTTCTGCCTGGACTTCTGACCCACAGAAACAATGAGATAATACATATGCATTGTTCTAAGCTGCTTACAGTTGTGGTCATTTGTTGCTCAGTGATAACTGACAGTTTGTACCATTTATGGATACCTGTGTGGATATGAAGGGTGATGTAGGGAGAGTTTGCCTGTGGGGTTGCCAGGGGTCTGTACAGCCACGTGCTGGAGAGCGAGCAGAAGAGGACAGCCTCTGCTGGCTGAGGTGATGAGACATCATCTCTGATTGTATTATAGCACGTAGTGATACACTCTTTTGAAGAGTGTTATCAAGTAGGAGTCATTTGCTTGCAAGTAACAAACCCTACAAAGCTTAGGCAAAAAACAATAAAAAATAAAGGCGGGGTGGTGGGGGAGAGAACTTGTGGTGAGGGTACCAGGGCAAGAAATGCAGAATGGCCTCAGTGATGGAGATGGGTTCATGGGAGAGTGGACTGCAGAGACTCCTCTAAAAGTGATGCCAGAGAAGGTGCCTCAACTCTGCACCACGTCATGCCTTTTCCCCAAGCTGGAGGCTCAGGCAGTTTGAACTGCTTTTTGCCTTTTGGTTGCATCACAGCCAGTAGCTTCATCATGTCTGCAGATCTTTCTTTATCTTCAGCTCCATCACTAGGCTATCAGCAAAGTGGATGCCTTTGGTCTAGAAATATCTGTCAGTGGTGTGCCACCTGGTCCATGCAAGACCCTATACTGTGAGTCAGAGACTACTTAGGGCTCTGAAATGCACTCACAGACCAGCAGGCTCATGGTGCAGGTGGCAGAATGGTGGGACTAGACCACAGGTAGAGAGGGGTTGTCTTAAGTCCTGCAAATATGAGCACTTTAAGGATTCACTGGGCTTAGGACAGTACTGGAAGCTGAAGCCCCAAGAAGGGGACAAAGGGGCTCCATGGAGCCCCCAAGGGAACCAGGGTATTAATAGAGGTTAACAGAGGTATTAATAGAGGTATTAACCTCTTTAATAGAGCTTCAGGGATTCAGTCATTCCACCTGCATCTGACCTGTAGGGAATTCACAGGGTAGAACCCAGTACAATCAAGGCAACCAGGGGACACCCTGACCCCCTGTAGCCTCCAAAGGGCTAGGCCAAGAACAGGCAGATGGGTGCTGCCTGCAAGGGGTGCGTGGTGAGAGGCCCAGGACCTTGCCTCTGGTGTTGCTGTGGGCAGGGAAGCAGGAACAGAAGGCCTGAGCCCAGGACTGACGCTGCCATGAGTAGTTGTATGGAGAAGGGAAGGGAACAGTCTGAAGGGCAGATCCCAGCACCTTCCTTGATGGTCAGGGAAGGCCATGTGAGTTTGGATTACAGACCTCTCTACCTCTCTGATGGTGGTGGGTATGGTGAAGAGACTCTTGTCATGTGTAGTACCCCGGGCAAGGTGACAGCCACGTGGTGACCCCTGCCCCCCACGCAGGGGTGATTCTGTCTCTGCGGCACCTTGGAGGTGCTCCCGTGGTGATGCAATGACAGCCTTGGCTACGGGCTGGGCCACCACGTCCCACACTTCCCTCGCCCATCCAGGAAGATGGACAGTGGCTGCTGATGCACATATAGGGCAAGCAAGCTTCATTTTTCCTTAGGTGGGAGCTGCTGCAGTCGAGTGATAGCTACAGATGACAGGAGGGTGAAACGGGAACATTGTTCCTAAAGTAAAGAGGGTAGGGTTTGCTGTATTTCAGAACCATTTTGTTCAAATAACAAACCTCTGCATACATTCTGGGGAGAATGTTTGCCATGGTCCTTCCTCCTCCCCAGGCACCCACACCATCTCCTGGGCAAGCACCGCATCCCAGCTCCCTCTGGAGTGTGAGTTCAGGCATCCTGGAAGAAGCGTCTCCAAGGTCTGCAGAGATGCCTGACTGTGGATGGCTGAGCTCCTTGGAGAAGGGGTCAATACTTAGGAGCAACGTATCAATACAAGGAGACTTTTGCTTTCTCTAGAGGGTTTGCTTTAGTGCTAAATGGGGATGGGAGGGAGCAGAGAAAAAGAACAGAGGTGGTGTATGAGGAAGGAAAGAGTGAACCTTCAGTAAACACAAATTTAAGATAGGGGGTAAACAGGTTTACAGGTACATATTTTCAATGTAATTTAAAAGTGCAGGGAGTTAAACTTTGAGTTAAGAGAAAAAAGTGATTGTCTTTTGCAAGTTAAATTTAAGTCAATTCATAAAACTGTGGTGCTGGAAAAGACTCTTGAGAGTCCCTTGGACTGCAAGGAGATCAAACCAGTCCATCCTAAAGGAAATCAGTCCTGAATATTCATTGGAAGGACTGACGCTGAAGCTGCAGCCCCAGTCTTTGGCTACCTGATTTGAAGAGCCAACTTACTGGGAAAGACCCTGATGCTGGGAAAGACTGAGGCAGGAGAAGAAGGGGGTGACAGAGGATGAGACTGGTTGGATGGCCATCACTGATCCAATGCACATGAGTTTGAGCAAGTTCCTGGAGACAGTGAAGGGCAGGGAAGCCTGGTGTGCTGTAGTTCATGGGGTTGCAGAGTCGGACATGACTGAGCAACTGAAAAACCACAGGGGAAGGAGGTCCAGGGGCTTCTGAGCAGGGGTCGGGTCACGGATGTGCCTGGCGAGCGATTCTATCAGTGGAGCCACTTGGGGCAGCCAGCATGGCAGCGTGTGTCCCAAGAGCCGATGCCAAATCTGGGCCACAGGGAGGCACTATCAACACAACAGGTGTCCAGCCAATCAGCCTCATTTTGCTCCAATCCCCCATCCACTCTTCCCAGGTTATTTCAATCCTGGGAAAGAAGTGCTTTCCAGTCACTAGGAGAGGGATTTCCCTGGAAGGTAATGAATGGCTCTGCCTCCTCCACTGAGCCTGTGGGGCTGAGAATCTGAGAGCCGGCCTCCGAGTGTCTAAGTGTCGCTGGACAAGTGTCTCCAGACAAGGAAAAGAATCAGGACTGGTAAGAGCAAAGGAAGAGCCCAGCCCCTGGAACATTCGATGAGAGAGAACCAGTCTGGGAGGTCTCTGGGTCCCCTGGGGGCGGGTCTCACTGCTGCGACCTTGCTCTTGACCCTTTCAAACTTCTACGTTCACAGTTAAGACTTTCAGCTGTCACATCCACAAGTCTTTTTTTTTTAATTAAAAAATTTTTTTTTGATGTGTGAGATCTCAGTTTCCCTGACCAGGGACAGAACCCACGCCTCCTACAGTGGAAGCGCAGACTCCCAACCACCGGACTGTCAGGGAAATCCCCCATCCAGAGTTCTCTGTAGTTAAGTGACAAGTGACAACACGCACACACACAATCCACAGTTGTGCCTGCAAGAATGATAGTTTTCATATAAACCACAGAATATATTTAATTCAAATTAAACATGAAACTAGAATAACGTTCGGTCCTTATCAAGTAGCAATTACATTGTTTAAAAAAAAAAAAAAGAACAGTACATTTCTGTCTACATTCTGGCAATCCAACAAGGCACAAGGCGATCCAGTTTGCTGAGGTGACGGATCCAGCAGTCACCCCCAATGCTCGTGGTTCTGAGGGGTCGGGGAGACACAGACCATACTTCATACAAAATGATTCTGCAGCATGTCTGAAGGAGAGGAAACTCCCTTGTGATAGATGAGAAGGAAAGTCCAAGCAGCAGGAAGTAGGTGAGCATAATGGATGTACTTCATTAAATAAGAGTGTTAATGCAAGGCTCTCTGTTCATTCCAAGTTGCCGATGGTGCTGCCTGTGTGAACAGCAGGGACAAAAGCTTCCAACACGTGTGTCTCGGCAATGATACACCTTCCACTGTAGGTATCTCTCTTTAAAAAAAAAAAAATTTTTTTTTTGGCATGATTCTTTCCCATATAAAAAAAGCCAACTTCTTCAAGACACAGGTCATCTAGCTTTAAGTGTCAGCCTCTGCTCTCTCCTGGGGCTGTGAGAAGGCCAAGTCCAGCATGGTGAGGCCTTTCTTCTTCCCCTTCACTGAAAGCTTCTCACTGTTTGGTCTATGAAGATTAACATCTGCCTGCCCCTGCTCCACTTGCCAGGGCGGAAGGGGTCAAGGGTGGGGCATGGCTTTCTTCACAGGGCGGTGCTTTCTGTATCATTGTCCATATCCAACAGAATGCGGCCAGGCAGGTCTTTGCTGGCTGAGTCTGAATGCATTTCAGGAAAGATGCTGCGAAGCGGTTCTGAAACCCTAGAATTGGCGTCTGGACAAAAACATGAGGAGACATGGTATCAATGGTGTGGAAATGGCCAAGAGGCCACTGAGGTTCTCTGAGAAGAAGAGAAGCTGGAGAGTTTGAGAGTCAGCCCATGCACGCATACTCCCCCACTACAGGCACCATTAGCCCTAAGAAGTTGAGTCAAGCCTTGGAGACCCCAGGGACAGCCATGTGGCACAGACCGCCTGGCTGGGAGCCCACGGCAATCCTCAGAGATGCAACCCTGGAAGGATCTGCTTGCTGTGACTGAGGAAGAGAGACCTTATTCCTACCAATATCTCTAAGGCATTAACTGAAATCTGTGGACAACATCTGGGCTGCGGGAAGGGCTGAGCTTCACTGGAAGGGGTTCTCTCTTCTGAGGCTGGTGAGTTTCCTCCTGTTATTAATGAATGCTGTGCCCTCAGCCTCGGCATTAGTGACATGTGGGGCCAGATCACCCTGGGTGTAGGGCTGTCTTATGCACTTAACCCATGAGATGCTAACGGCACACAGCTCTCCTTCCCACAGCTGACAACCAAAGATATCTCTAGTCACTGCCAAATGTCCCTGGGAAGGGGGTGGGAGGGCATGATCACCCCTGGCTGACCATCACTGAGGCAGAGCACCAAATCTCCTACAAATTTTAATTTTCACATCGATTTCTAATACTTGTACAAGCGTGCTAAACTGCTTCAGTCATGTCCGACTCTGTGCGACCTGTGGACTGTAGCTCACCAGGCTCCTCTGTCCATGGGACTCTACGGGCAAGAATCCTGGCGTGGGTTGCCATGCCCTCCTTCAGGGGATTTCCTGACCCAGGGATTAAACCCGTGTCTCTTACATCTCCTGCATCTGCAGATGGGTTCTTTACCATTAGCACCACCTGGGAAGCCCATTTCTAATACTTATATACGTCCAATTCCCTTTTCGTGTCTCATTACTTTGGCTGGAATTCCTTCAGTGGGATGGCAATACATGGTCCTCAAGCCATGATTGCTCACCAGACACCTGAACCAATCACAGCCCTCTTCCTAGTGAGATGGTGAGTCTCAGATTCCTTCATCATGAACAAATACTTGTTCAGCACCTATCACATTCTAGCTGTGAGGATGCAATAGTGAATAAGTCAGACACAGCTTTAGTCGAAGCCCATGGCTAAGTTGGGGAGACAGGCCTTCCGGTGTTGAAAAACTTGTTTCTCTAGTAGATGTGAATTCTAGCAAATCATGAGCCTTGTTAGGGATTTTAGGGCAGTGGAAGAGAGGCGGGAGATGTTTAGATGTGTTGTAGTTTCCTTTTGCCAGGTTAGAGCTAGTCATGTAGGGCGCAGGGAGGGAACCAGAGTGGTGGTGGTGGGGTGTGCTGGGGTTTTCCTGTTACGCTTAGAGCTGCTTTTCTGTACTGGCTGTGGTGCAGTTGGCCCTTGCTGGAAGCTGCTTTCAACAGTACTAAAACAGTACTAAACAGTACTTCTGTTTTAGCCGCTCCTGATCCACATAGGCAGAACTGGCAAGTGCAGTTTTATCCTGGGAGGCTCACTTCTCTGAGACTCCTGCTCTGACATCCCTACAGCTCTGAGGTGTGAGATCTACTTACTTCCTGGGGTGTCCCTTTTCTCTGTCACTCCTGGGTTGGCAGACCATCCCTTGAGATTTCCTGTGCACCATAACTCAGGTAAATATCCGAATTTACGGAGGTGCCAAGGTATCAAAGAGTTGAGGTGCTGCGTGTCATTTCAGATAGCTCAGGTCTTATGATAATCGTAAAGTCAACTGAGTGGTGCTGAACTGCCCTGTCTAAAGGTACAGGGAAGGGTGGTCTATGTACACAGAATACAGACTGTCTCAGATTTGTCCTCAGCAGAATCAAAGTCAACGAGGGCAGGGACCATGTCTCTCCTACTTACAGTGCATCCTTAGTGGCCAGAACAGTGATGAGTTAATAGCAGGCATTCAGTAAACGTGGCTGTATGTCTGTCTGTCTAGACAGAAGACTAGATTAAAAAGTCATCTAGTCCAGCCATCTTTCTAATCCTCTTTGCAGACAGCCTCATGTAAAGAAGCAGGCATGTCTTGAAGACAACACTGATACAAGAAACTCATTGCACATTCAACCCCTTTACCATTATCCTCACCCAACAAGACAGATGGGACAATCAGCCAGTGCCGCTTCTTGGCTCATAGACTACACAGAACTATGGAACTGACATGTATGATGCAAAGGGAGTGTGCATATGAGTTAGATTTCTACTGATCAGTATCTCTGTTTACATGTAAATGTAACACCTATCAGTAACAGATCCTTTTCAGAGTACAAACTTGTTATTTTTCTTCCTTTTCTTTTTTTAACATCACAAGTAATTCCTGGACTTGACTTTTCTGAATTTCTCTAGCTATTTATGATGAACACACATTACTTACATACTTAGAAGAAAAATGTGTGGTGGGACATAGGGGAAATTCCTTTACTTCACCCTGCCTGGTTTGCCTGAGGCTGGTGGATTTCCCCCATCTCCCTTTTATATGAACCATTTCTTGAAAGAAAACAACAAATCTGTTTACACACAGAAAGCAGTAAGAATCATGGCATGTGTGCAGAGCCAGCTTTCAGAAAGAGACAGATCTTTATCCCAGTGGCCGAAGCTACTGAGCAGCTACTGCTTTCCAGGTGTGGTGCTGAGTGCGCCACACACGTCATACCACAGCTCACACTGAACCCTCGTGAAATCACCCCAAGGCGGCACTGGAGCCACCATAAGACAAGCAAGGGGAAGTCTGGGCCGGGGCTTGGTTCTCTGATCCAGGGGACACAGCCAGCACCAGAGGGAGGGGCTAAGCCAGACCGGTTCCTAATTTTCAGAAGGCCTCTCCGCCTCCCCAGAGGAGTCCGGATGCCCCTGGAGACAGAAGACAGGCCTGAGCAGATAATGGCTTGAGGCTTAGACTTCGGCTCATTTTAGGGACTTAAAGTGTCACTAGTGTCTTTAGTGACTTAAAGACTTTTGGCTCATTATTTGCAAAGGAGATAAAGGGTCTTTTGCCTATAGGAGCCCTTCAATGTTTTTTAAAAAAAAACATCTCCAAAACTTTCTGGCTATGGATTTACGCAAGGCATCATTTTTCACTATATGCACTCCAAGATGGGCTGGTTTGAGATTGAGCATATTTCTTGGAGTTAAGTTCATATGAAAAGTATTATAAGAAGGCTGAGCAAGAGGGCCAAGTCACAGCCTCTGCCTGCTGGTAGAAGGCCATGTGGTTCACCATTGCTCTGGGGCTCTGACTAACATACCCTGGATCCTCCAATTCCACGAACAGAGGAGCCTGGTGGGCTACAGTCCATGGGGTTTCAGAGTCGGACATGACCGAGATACTGAGTACACACACACACACACACGTCTAAGAGTGGGCCTTCTGAGGGTGGGAACCGGCATTCTACAGTTTAGGGTGTGATCCCAGAAAGTCTGTCACTTCAACAATATTTAGGATGTGATTTAGGTGGTAAACCTACCCTTCAGAAAGGCCAGGGTTATTCTGATAGCCACTGTGACACGTTAAGGGGTCTGAACACAAACCTGAAAGTAAACGTTTCAGGCACCAGTGCAGGGTGACTCGCCCCCTCTTAACCATTAAACCCTTCTCTAAGCTAGAGTCTGAGGGAATGACTCCCTCATGATCCTCATCCGTTTTCTAGGGCTGGGCGAGGCTTACTCATCCGTAAGCGACCTTGAGTCAACTCTATCATTTCAGTCAAAAGAGAGGCCCGTTCCAGCCTCACTGGATGTTTCTCTCGACATGACCCTGACATCCGTTTATTAAAAATAAAATGCAGCTAGAAGCAGAAGCCACTTACATGTCCAACTGTGAGCAATAAAACATCTGCTGAATGAAATATCATGTAGTCATGGAAAAACTACATTATAACATGGGAAATAGCGTATCATATAAAGTTACAAAAAGTATATCATAATACAAGAAAGAGCACATGATGTAAAGTAAAATAAAAACGTAAAATCAAACTCTGTATATGCCAAACAATTATGATCATGCATCCCTTTGCCTTTTAGGAAAAAAAACTAGAAGGAAAAAATAAAATATGAATGGTAGACTTCTTCAATTATGGAAGGGTGATTTCTTATTGTTTCTAATTTCCCAATTTGCTTTAGTATCCATATTTATTTATTTTTTAAATATATTACTTTTTTGGAAAGGTTTTTTTTTTTTTTTTTTAGTGTGGACCATGTTTATGGTCTTTATTGAATTTGTTACAATATTGCTTCTGTTTGTGTTTTGGTATTTTGGCCACAAGGCCTGTGGCATCTTAGCTCCCCAGCCAGGGATCGAACCTGCACCCTCTACATTGGAAGGTGAATTCTCAACCACTGGACCACAAGGGAAGTCCCAATATGTTACTTATGTGCTATTAAAAAAATGCTTAATTTTAAAAAGCAAAAGCTATGAGAACCAGCAAAATGTCGAGTGTTTGATGACGACTATTGCAACTCGTTCTACCACTGTGCAGTGGATGAATGATTTACTAAATTAACTTTCAGGCTCACTAAATTAAGAATATCTTCTACTCCATTCCTGCACAGGGAGCTCCACTCAGGGCTCTCTGATGAC